>JH994091.1:36477-50734 GCA_000316135.1 Trachipleistophora hominis | reverse complement strand
TTTTATATTTTGTCTTACTGTCTTTATATTTTGTCTTGCTGTCTTTTCGTGCAAAACGGGAAAATATTATCGTTAATTCTTCTTGAAGTACTGCCATATGATAGGCTGTTCTACCATTCATACAGGCATTGTCGTACACTTTGCTCTTTTATCCTCCTCAATCGTTCAGCAGAACGTAAAAAATTTATTTTTCAAAATTTTTAACCCTATGGTTGAGTTCTACACAGAGAAGAAGGTCAGCATTCCTGAGGGCTGCAACGTGACAATCAACGAGAAGGTACTTTCCATAGAATGTAATGGCAAAAGAGTGGTTCGCAATTTCTCGCACCTCGTCCTAACCATGGACATCCACGAGGGCAACATAAGGCTTAGGCTCTGGAATGCCAGGCGTCAGGAAAGAAGTAAGCTGATTACATGCGCATCACATATAACGAACATGATCTTAGGAGTAACAAAGGGCTATGAGTACGTGCTTAAAGCGGCATACGTGCACTTCCCCATTTCATTTGACATTCAGGACAGCGGCAAAAAACTGGTGGTAAAGAATTATTTGGGTGAGAAGACCAGCAGGTACTTTAATATGAGGGGGGACTCGGTGGCACGTCTTGGAACGGACAAGGATACGGTTGTTATATCTGGTACGAGCATTGAGGATGTCTCACAGTCAGCCGGTAGCGTACAGGATAATTGCAGGCCAAAGAATTTTGATAACCGTAAGTTTATGGACGGGATTTACATATCCAGGAGGTGTGTTGTTGGTGAGTAATTAAATTATTCACGGATCTTAGCTCGTCTATTCTCTATTTTATACCCGTATGGTGTTAATCTTAGCCTTTTGTATTTAAGTTAATAATACGACGCATTCTCCGTACTAACGTAGTATTGTTGGACTTAAAAGTATTTTATACGCTAAGCGTAGTTTTGTAACGATCGGTCTCTGCGGGCCAAAAGAACGCAAATGTTGTGAGAGATAAATAAACAAAATACTTTTTGATGAGAAAGCGTAGTTTTGCGCGTAAAGTGTGATTAAAGCAACTTACGTGCACATTCTGTTATTATCGATCATCTCGTTCTTTTCTAGGCAACGCTCTTCAATATCAGGTGAGTGAATGACGCAATCATAATTTATCCTAAATAAACTTCTTCTCACGCACATGCTGTTAATGAGAACAATCAGCCCTTTTTGACGGGTCCGGACAGTTCCTTTCTGTAGATGTTGTTCATTCTACATGAAAGAAATGATAGCATAGCAATGGTTTGTCGAAGTATGAGGTGTTGATTAAACGGACTTTCAAGGGAAAAGCAACGGCTTGTCCCACGTGTCAGAACGATAATCATCAACACTTTATAAATTCTACGTATTGCAACGATCTTGTGCAATTCGTTGCTCAGAAGGTTTTTTGTTTTTAATCACGTCATTCCGATTCATACTTCTAGTATTGATAGGTGACAGTTAGTGTTATGTTCTATAATGAGATATTAATTGTTTTATCATCTTTGGTTGGTTATTTAGTACGATTTATAGTTTATAAAACACTTTCTTGTGCTATTCTTTATTTTTTACCAAATCATTTCTTGTTTCACTGAAAACGATTTTGTGCTATTCTTTATTTTTTTCATTTCTTCTTTCACAGAAAACGGAAAAGTAAACAAACTGGTAAATGCGCAGTTTTCTGCCCGATTGGTCGTTTTGATGGTAAAAAACGCTCATTTGACGGTCTAAATGCAATAAATCTTGGTAACGCAGTATTTTTATTAAAATACGCAATATTAACACGAAATAGCACGGTGATTGAGCATTTTACCTACTTATAACACCGTAAATCTTTTTGTTACAACGCCATGTATCATATTTACAGCGCTGTCCAACCATCAAAATACGTGTGTATAAATATTCAATATTTTTTCATCTCCCTAAACAATGGAGAATAACAACGATTTAGAAAAGAAGCTAAACGTGTTCCAATCAAAGGTGGACCAGGAGTACAAGGAGTTTGCAAAAAACGATTTTAATGTAAAGCTCGAGTATTTCAACTCGTTGAAACCGATTCTGAAGGAGCGCGACGACTTCATCCAGGACCTGCCAAACTGCGACGAGGGCGCAAATTTCTGGGAGAAGGCTGCGCAGAACTGCCCATCGTTTCGCGATCTTTTACCGCTTGACGAGGAGGATTTTTCCGTATCGTGGATCGAGTCGTTGCGCTGCTGGTACGAGGAGAACTACGTCTGCGGCGTTGAGATAACGCTCTCAAGGAATGACTACCTAAACAATAGAAGACTGTCCAAGAAGTTTAGCCTGCTCGATCACACCTCAGAGGGCACTGATCTCAAGGTCAAGAAAGAGGTTGAATGCCTTCTTTTCGACTTTTTTAGGGAGAACGACTACGATCTGGAGGTTTTTGATATTCTGTACGAGCTGTACATCAACGGCGCGTATTATTATTGCATGTGCGATGAATCGGATTCTGTTGAAAATAAGTAAATTTACAGGAAATTGGAAAAAGTAAAATTTTCTTTGTTTTTCTCCTCTTCATCCTCGTCCCTTTGTGCCGTCTTTTTACTAAAATCGTGCTTGATCAGGTTGTTGTCCCTGGCGTATTCTACGAGATCTAAGTTGTTGATCTGCTCCTCAGAAAGGGTGTATCGTACATTTTCGTGTACTTTGCTCCTCTTCACCGCTTCCTCTGCACCTACAAATTCAAGATTTGCCCGGTGCCTTGCCCTAGGATCATCCATGTCGTATATGAGAGAGCTGTTATTCTCGTTTAAAGAGCCTACCGCCGGGTCTAGAGCAACATCCTCATATTCTTGAACGTGCACGTTGTTCTCCCGGACAAATTTTCTGTTCATACTCTCCTTCAGGTTCTTAAAGTGTTCGATCTCACATCCTACGATTGAACCGTTTCTGTGCTCCTCCAATTCATCAATAAAGCTTTGGAACACGCCCCTGTTCTCTTTCTCCACATATTCTCTGAACTTGTCCAGAAACACCAACTCGGGTATGACGCCCAGGTTAGACGATACGAGATAAGAGTGCACTATTCCGTAGATATCTGTGCATTTGGCATGCACAGGCTTGTTTTCTCTAATAACAACGGGTTTTCTCTTCTTGATGAGCAAAAAAATATCACCGGGATTTGCTACTTTGTCCGCATACACGTTCTGGAGATGAAGCTTGTTAAAACTGACATCATCCTCCAATCTCAGCCTCACCAGCGGTTTACACGCATCACAAAAAGCCTCTCCTTCACATTTTTCGCACTTGCTCACTCCGCCAAGCATTTCTTCTAATTTAGACTGCACCACCTCCTTGGTACCCGTGCTAAGAGTGTCAAACAAGAACGGTCGCACGCTCTTGAGCTCAATCTTTTCTATTTTTATACTTTCTGCCACCTCCAATCTGTAGAAATACTTTTTGCCCGTCTCAGCCTCGCACAAGGAGGTCCTTACAGTGCTACCGCACTGCAAATACGTCTGCTCGTTTCTTTCAAAGAGCAAAGGATCGTGTTCGTGCCCGAATACGATGAGATTGAAGAAGTCCGGGATAAACTCGGACGGTAAGAAATCGTTGCGGCTCCTTTCAATCCTGTTTTGGTGAACGATCAAGATGTTTATGTCAGCGTTTGATTTCAAGAACTCGATCTTATTCTGTGAGAACAGCTTGTACAGCCTGCTGTCTCTCACGTGCGACAGGCAGTACAACGCAACGGTCTGTTCCATTTTCACAATCAAAGGCTCAACCACGATCCGTTCGTAATTGTTTATTTTGCCGACGTAGTTTACAAGTCCCGTTTGGTGTAGCACATCAAGCGCAGATAAGGAGCCAAAGCCGCAAGGATCATCGTGGTTACCGTTGATCACAACCACAGGCAATGAAATGTTTATGTTTGGTTTCTCGTAGTTCAACCGTTTGTTAGCAGTTATTCTTATCTCTTTATTGCCTAGCACGTGTTTCTTGAGCAGCTGGATCGTTTTGTACATGGTAAACCGGCTAGGTCGGTTGTTGTGGAACAGATCACCGGCTATTATCATCAGATCGCACTCTTTTCCGCCCTGAAGCACCTCCTCAAAGGCGTTAAACGAGTCTAAGGAAAGCAGCGGGTCTGTTTCTTTGTAGCCAAGGTGGTTATCTGATGTGATTAAAATTTTCATGGGGTACTCTACGGTAAAATTAAAATTGACCAGAAGATGTGATTGCAGGTGTTACCCGAGATTTTCTGCTAAATAAAAATTCGTCTTTCGTAAAAAGGCGTGTTTTATTAGCGTTATTTATATTTACTAAACATGGATACGCAGCGTTTACCCTCTTTGAATAAGGCGATTCTATTTACATGCCATTATTGAACGTTGATACTCATCTTTTACCTTTTTTAATGGGTCATTTCTATTCTTGTTAGGTAACAAAAGCAGAAAAATGCTGATTTTCAGGTGCTGGGTCAGAAATGCACGTGTTTTGAGGTGTTTAATGACGATTAAAAGCATTTAAAATAAAAAATGTGTTGGATGATGAATTTTTTTAAATAAGTTAACGCTTTTTTTGTGGGAAAAAGGTTCCTTTTCGAAAAAAAAATTAAAGCATCTCTGGCCAACAATGTGACATATATTTGGTGTTAAAATATGAAATTAAACTATATACGTGTTTTAACCAAGATTAATTGTAAAATCGCAGCAATGAATGTATCGCAAAGAACACATCTGCTATGGAACGAATTGGTTCTTAACGCAGTACGATTACGCTAAAACATCGTAAGTTAACATGCAATTTAGGAAGATTTTTGTACTACGATATAACATTTCAATCAAGGACGTGTTTCTTACATGTTATAACTCAACTAGGAAAACGTTCAAAATCAATTTCTTATGACGTGAAGAGCTTGTAAAACATCTAATCATATCTTTACACTCATTCTAGTCTTGTTATTATCAATTATTTTGTTTAATCCGTATTTTACTAGCCACTTCTTAAACCGTTCCATTTTAGATTAATAAATTCGTGAACAAAGTTTTGTGATTTGTTCATTTTTCTGAGGTGTAATGAGGAGTTATAGATTAAAAGTTGATTTATTTTTTTAAATACAGGCTAAGTCATCTTTAAAGATTGGAATATAAAACAAAGATTTCGATTGTAGTTAATTTACTCATATTAAACGGTAATAAGTGCAAGAAGAGGATCACAAAAGTGAAATTTTCTCAAAAGTTGAAACATTTCTTAATGAATTGATATTCTGTTTTGAGAAGTGCTACTTAGATATTTTTAACTAAGAGTGTTTATTTACCTTTACTACCATACATAGATACTCCTTGGTCCTTAGTGTAATGCTAACAACGAATCGTATTACTGATTTAATACTAAGAGATTCTATGGTGTACTCATGTAATTTAGTTTCATATGTTTGGGAAAGCTCGTTTATTTGCTATTTAAACTTCTCTCTGTTTTTACATACCCTTTATTCGTGTAAAACACTTTTTTGTGATAGAAAATCTTTTTAATTGGTAATGGAGTCTCTGCAAAGGAAAGCTCTCAAAACAAATTTAATGCTTCCTATACGTTCATTTTATGACACTGTGTTTTTTACTAATTCAACACGGTACCCCCTCATGCGATATCTTGAAATGAACTTGATTTCAGAAGCAAACGCGATATTTAATCAATTGGAGGCCAAAAATTTTAGCATCAACTTGGAGGCATATTCCTGTAAATACACAAAAAAGCAACGAAAAAGACAAAACTACAAGAACACGATGGCGCACCTTATAAACACCCTTGAACTAGCCAATCTGAAGGGCAAATGCAAACTAAAAAAAGAAGATTTCAAGTTAAAACAATTTTCAGAAATTAAAAATGATATATTCTTGATCCTGATGTGCAACAATAGATTTGATGCAGAGAAAATGATCAGGATGCTTGTTATTTGTATCCAGAACACGGTTGGAATAAACAACACGCTGATATTCTCTCTAGAAAATCGGATCGCTCTCCTAAGCGATGATAAACACTTCCTGTGCTACTTGTTTTATAACAGGAAAGCGAAACGAATTTTGCTTTTGACAATATTCTATAACATGAACAAGAGATAGGCTGTTCAAATGTATCATAATTAAGTAAACTTGACCATGTATGTACCAATTTTTATTTGTTTATATATCCTTTTTTAGACAAATTAATATATTTTTAGAGAATACAGACCATACACGAATGAACATATTCGTAATGCGGGTATTTTACAAGAACGTTTATTCGTTTGGCTTCTTTTATTAAAGCTTTGCAATATTTTTGATTATTTAATTTGTAGATAGAACGAGAAAATCAAACATAAATTGACGTAGATTAAAGAATTTCAAAAACATTATTTAAGGCATATTTTAAATACTACTATGGATTATATTATAGTTTTATTCGGTTAAACTCTTGATTACTTCAGAATAAAAAATAGTACTTCAATTTATGATCACATACAAGCAGTGTACTATAATAGATATTATTTATCTGTTGACATAAGATATGTAATATTTCACCATAAATTCTTTATGATTTCCTTTAGTTATTCACTAAACTATAAAAATTAAATTTCACAGTAAAATATACTGCAATTCAAGATGGCTGTAATATAAAGCAGGTATGTCGTTTATTATTTGATGATTGTTTTTATTACGGAAAAAAGAAGATGATAAATTTACTTTTACACGAATAGGTTTATAATTTGTTTTGTCAGAGAATTCATAAATAAATAACAGTAAAGTTTTAAATGCTGTTTTGTGAAGTCTTCTTTGTAACACTTAATGATAAGCTGGGTGTGAATTAAATAGTTATAATATTCAAAAATAGCAAATGTTATCGGGTAAAACTAGTAATTACCAACTTTAACTCGTTAGATATCATAAAAAACCTAAATTTTATCTTGCTGCTACAGGAAAACGTTCGGTTTAAAAGGAATTTAAGAACAAAGAAGCACAATTTCTTTCGTAAATATTTTTCTACGTACCGTTCTTAGATACTGACAGTGATCGTAAATATTTTGATCTTATCTTTGAAATATAAATTGAACACCTAAAAGTTTGGTTATAGCCTAATGAATGTCCCTTATGTTGACTAAATTTATCTGAGTTCTCATAGCAACTACACTCAAGACTTATTAAACTAACTTTTTTATAAAATGTTACGTAATTATTGTAATTGATTCCTGTAAAAGCCGTTCAAAATGGTAGCATGTTTTTTTTTGAACTTTTGATCTAAGGATCGATTTCTATTTTAATTTAGAATATTTTGTTATGTTGTACATTAAAATGTGTAGAAAGCGTTAAAACGTATCGATAACTATAATTTTTTTAAAACGTTGTATATCTTTTCTCACAGGATGATGAGAAATTATAATTTATTCTTATAAAATATTATTTTATGATCTGTTATGAAAAGTTTATTATTTATTTAACCAAAATAAATTTATTACTTTATATCACTCTTAATATTATATAACAGTATTTTAAAGTAATACTTTGAACTTTTTATGGTTTTTTATGTTGTTAATTAACTATCTGAACCTACCAAGCATTTATTTTACTATCTGATTATATTTCATACTTTTTGTGATATTCTCTTAAATATAACATTAAAGTTAATTTTTGTATTATTCCTCGTATATTCGTCAAATTTTAAATCAAATTAATTAAGTCAATATGTTTTATTACATATTAAAATATTGTGCATCAAACGTATGATTCAGTGTTGTGCTTGTCATTATTTCAGTTCAAATAATAAACATTTTTTGCACATAATTCTTTTGTCGACAGCGTTTTTAGCAGCGTATTTTATATTCTATTAGGATAGAATGCATATTAAACAATAGATTTTATTACAACTGGTATATCACACCATGAACCAAAGGCAGCACAGGCCATTGTAAGTGCTAATGCACGAGGAAGAGCATATTTAATAGGTGCTAGATAGAAAGTTAAATTATTAATTACAAATGTTCCTTCAAAAAAAGATGTACAACTAAAGTCACTTTTAGTCAGAGATATGAATGAAAGGTATTAATTCTAATCTTTTGAATAAACTTTTCTAACGATAAATTTATATTTCCAACACTGTGGTATGGTTTAAGACCACGTATATCATAGTTAGTTCATTAAATAAGTTCATTTTGTTCGCAGAATAATGAAATGGTTTAATACTAGGTACGAATAAATATACTCTTCATTACAGCGTTATTGGTTAAATATTAGCTGAAATGTTTCGTTTAAATAACGAAAGTTTGAAGTGATACGTATAAATAATAAACATATTCCTGTTTTTTATTTATTGTTTTAATCTGGTTAGTTTTATACGGGTGTGTTTTTCTGTAGTGTTCAGAAAATTAATTTAGGACTAAGGATTATTTTCGCTAGATATCGTGGGTAAAGAAATGCTGAGTGAGTTTCCGAACACAAGAATATAATTAAATTATTTTATCTTTTATTTATTGCCAAAATGCGAAAAAAATTTAGTTTTTTTTGAATTGACAAATCATGATTTTGATCGTCTTTTTATTAGTGTGATAGCTGTGCTATTTCCGTTTTACAAAAATGAGTACAGAAAATAAAAGTATAGGTAAGTATGTTATTTTATACTTTAAACGATAATGATATCGGTTATGAGAACTCATTATAATGATATTTAAATACAGTTTTATCTTTTAAGGTATAAAATATACATTTAATTTTATTTTTTACTCGTGTATATATTCGTAGCTCGTGTGGCACGCTTGTATAATAAGGATGGTTGTTTAAATCTCTATAACATCTTATCAATAACTATTCGTAAAAATGTTGCTTGTTGTGTCATTATTGAAAAATCATGGATTTCTAAACTATAAAGCATATCATTTATTAAACACAAACTTTTGTCGTTTTTTTCTCTAAAAGTGTTTTTTTATTAATTCGCACTTTTTATAATACACACACTTTTCCGGTTCGTTGAGTTAAACCAACAACTATCAGCCTTTAGTTTGCTGAACTTTTAAGGCAGTAATATTTTGTTCTAAAACAAAAATTTCCTGTTTTTCGTTTGTATGTTTACATTTCCAAATTATACATTCAATAAAACAAAATCAATCATCTCAACCAGTCATGCACACTAATTAAGCTATTGTCTTTGCACACAATAGTTTTAACGTATCAACATGTAATAAATTATTTTATTATAAAGCAATTCCTCCGGTAAGAATGCACTTGTGAGGACATTATACTATTTAAAGCATTTTATGTCATTTAACTCATAGCGGTGTCATAGTGTAGTCGAAAATTTTTTAACATTATCATTTTGTTTGAAACCTGCCAATAAGCTTTCAAGTATCTTTTCACGAACACAAAGGTTTATAAGACATGTTAAACCGTAAGAGCTAAGAATATCAGACGAAATAAAGGGTAATTGGATGAAAAAACGATATTTAATTTTAGGCGTTTTTGTGCAGTAGGAATACGTCTCCAGAAAACTTGCTATGTAGGATAAATGGCCATGATACATTATTAGATTTTTATGGTAAATTATTTTTAATATACATTCGATAGTAGCACAGGTTTTTAAAATAATTTTATATATAAGTGTAGTGAAATTACATGATAAATGCAGCTAAGGCCGCAGTAGGCACTAATGAACCAGATAAAAGATTATTGATAGGTGTTGTATCGGGCATGTAGGTAAGTAATTGAATGGATCTTTTAAACAAAAATAAACACTACCGGGTATTTCATTGGTCATATGGTGTTTATATTGAGCAAGTAATGAATTTACCACATTGTTTTTGTTAAAAAGAACTCGTTTTTATCTTTTCATGTGTCTCTGTACGCGTAACAAAAATGGAAATAAGGATTAATCTCAATTTTACAATATTACATTTTGATTAATTGTATGTAGAAAACACAAAAATGATAAATTGGAAAGATTTTATGTGTTATCATGCAGAAAGCTGTGTTTGAAATGTTATATCACGATGTTCAGTAGCATGTACCTTGTGAATTCTCTATCCATACATGAAACGGGTTATTAATTATAAATCATCCCATAAGCATTCATGTTCTACTCTTTCGTAAAATGTCCTAGCAACCATCATAAGTGTTAGTTTAATAAATAACATATTGTTTAAATCATAAGTTTTGGCAGCAACTATACAGCCCGTTCTAAACCTCGGCTAACCACACTTATAAAAAATCATTCCAGTAGTGATTAGAAATAATAATAAAATGTACTTTCATAAAACAACATTATAAATATTTAAACTTTCTTTGCACAGCAAATGTAGAAATTTACATTTAAAATATCTTTTTTATCACATTTCCAAGCATCTTTCTTTCTTTTTAGATTGTACATATTTCAACGAGCAATAAAACTAAAAATAAAACGCATTGAATGTTTGTCTTGTATATTTTACGATTTTACATTTATTAATCTAAGTTAAGTGTTGCACACATGTTACCATCTTCATTTTTAGTTACACTATGTAATCTAAGTTAAGTGTTGTATACATGTTACCAATTCATTCTTAGTTACATTATGTATCTAAATGGATATAGCTCTTGTCTTTTCAATTATCTAAAAACATATTTTTATACACAGACTGTTACAACATGAAGTATATTTTTGTTGCGCTCATAATCTTTATTATATTATAAAACGAAAAGTCACTTTCATATTAATGTATCATACTATTCGCAATTTTATGTTAGACAGGCATTTTGCATTCGAAAATTACGAAAACCCGTTCATTATTTTGCTCTTCTAGACCATAATTAAATATGTACATTTTCGCAGACATTCACATATTATCGTCTCGTTTTGTAAAACACAACTAGACGTAACATTCTCGCTCTCATCCATACATTATTTTCTCGTTTTCTGTAACATAATTAAACTGGCGTGTCGTAAATTACTGATAATCACTATTTTACAAATTAAATCGAAGATTATATAGAATGACAGTTTTTAATAACAATTATCTCATCATTTATCATTGATAAGACAAGAATTAAAAAGTAACAAGCCATTATTATTAATATAACACTCTGTGAACATTTTATCGAGTAATTATCTGCCGAAATTAAATAAAACTCTCATATGTACCAAAGGCTGGTTTACTTGTATTTACATTCATCCATTCATTCTATTATATTATGTTGTTTTTAATGCTATTTACTACACCAAATAAAACGCTATATTCTCCTTTAATAGTCATATTTAGATAGATACTGAAAGATTAGAAAATAAATTTAGAGAACGAGTGAAGCAATCTACTAATAAAAGCTTTTTTTAATCATTTATATGCAAGTTGAGTAACCTGTCGCTTTTTACTAGTGCCTTGTAAAAATTTTTAATAAAAATTTAATTAAATTTGTCATTATAGATCAGAACACACTTATTACGCATTTTATTACGTGCTTATGAATATAACATAAAATAAATAGCAAGTTAAACATTTACTGGTCTGTTCTTCATTATGTAACACCAGATAATAAGCTAAAATTCATTCAATTAACTGTCCTATCATACAATATTCTTAATTTGGTAAGATTAAATTCAATCAAAAAGTATATAAGCCATAACAAGAATTTCGTATGATGAGCTGTTCACCTGATGAAGAAAACTACAAGAGTAGCTTTTTGAAAAGGCTTCTTGATTTTGAGCGCAAGATGAATGAGGAATACGCAAATAGAACTGGTAACACATATAAATACACGCCGATGGATGTGTTAAATAGAAACAATGATGACTCGGAAAAGATGTACGTTGATCCACGAATAATACTTGACGAAAACGACAGCAACAGCGCACCTTTGTGGTATTCAAATGCTTGCAACAAGCCGGCGTATTCGTATTCACAATTGATTACACAGGCGCTTGAAAGCAATGCCGATAAAAAGCTTACACTAAGCCAAATATACGCGTTTATCAAAGACAAGTATGCGTATTACCGACATGCCGACCCGGTTTGGCAAAACTCTATCAGACATAATCTGTCTCTGAACAAAAACTTTAAAAAAGTACAGAGGCCGCAAAATATGCCAGGAAAGGGTGGGTTCTGGATCCTCGACAAGACTTCTGATTCAGAAATCGATGAACCGGAGAGCTGCGCAACGAGTTCAGAATGCAAAGTTCACAAACAACAAGAACAAACCGACAAGTTCAAATTTTTACATGAAGGCGAACCCGTAGAGATAAAGTACTTCCAGACGAAAGACGATTCACTCTTCAGCGGAAGCATCTTTCTCCGAAATGTTTGATTCGAAATTTGAATGACTTGTAGTAAATCCTTACATTTTGTATAGACACGCGATATTTATTTTTTGATCGATTTTTGACCTACACTATGATTTTTTCTAAAAGCGTCTTCATTTGCATCCATCATCTTACAAAACACGTAAACTTTTTACCTATCCCGCAGTAATTTTTGCCATTTTTCAAAAAAACAAAAGTATTTTTATTTACTTTCACTATCTCACAACACATACATTCGTTCGATCCACTGAGATCAACCATGGACACAGGCCATTGTTTTATACATTATTCTGCCACTCTTTAAAAAATACCTTCCTATAAATGAATCTCTGCTATTAAAAACCCATAAAACATCTCACCATGGCTATTTTAATATGTATTCTTACAGCACATTATTTTTAATGTATTTGTACCATCACAGTAAGAATTTACTCTTAAACATGTGATAATGCTCATAAATATGACGTTCATTACAAATATTTAATTTTTATACCTTTATCAATGTTTTTTAGTATTGACAGGCCTGTTCATATGCTGTAAATCCTCTTCAAATCGCACAGGTGCTCAATTAAAGCTTTTAAATTTTTTAAAACACTCTAATTATCGCTTTACAGCACACTAGTACTCTTCTAGTCCGCTGGGACAGACTATGACTACCGACATTTGGTCCATTTAAACCCTTTTATTATCGTATTGTCACGCTTATCCTAATAAAAGCCTCATGTTAAGGAAGGTTCAATCATTTTTAAGGTTTTATCTTTTCTCTGTTCTAATTTGTGTTGAATATCATGTTTACACTTACAATAATAAATTCTATGAACAGCGAGCACAATAATTTAACAGAACATTAAATTTTTAACAGCTTATCAATGATGTACGAAGTGAACCACAGACGTGCATGTTAAGTCTTCTTTCGAGAATTTTTTAGTTTAAGTTTAATAAAAATATTTATCTTTATCTACACTCATAGTATTTAATCCACGTGAATATTCGTCTGCTCCTAGTTTATACGTATAAATATCACGACTGCAATCTTTAATGAGAATAGAAGGAAACGTACGTTTTATTAAAAGTATGTTTATTTATCTATCACATCACCTCATAAAACAGAATGTAAGCATTCTATGAACGAACTCCCATTTTTAAACACTCAACAGCGCAAGTATTGATAATAGCTAGTCGTAGAGGTTAAAGGAACTCTCAATATGTCGCGAAAAAAATATTGTTAGACAACATCTTTGACAATAACGTTTTAAATTTAAAATTCCGTTTAGTTATCTACTTTATAGGCATTATCAACGCTAAAACGTTTGCTATATTAAACAGCTGAGAAATAGCGATCTGCAGGAAGACTAAAAATACGTGATTTAAGAGCATAGTGTATACGAGTTATGATAAAACAAGAAAACGGAGTTAATATAATATCAATGAAGAGGTCAATTACATCATGAAGTGTATGATGGATGAGCAAGAACACAATAACGTCTCAAAATACAACTTTTTGTTTTATAATTAATCTTAAGATGTGATTTTCTAAGTACAAGGCAAATGTTCGTATCACGGAAATAATTTTTGTTTCTTAATCTTTTATTTAATTATTAACATACCCAATTAGTATAAATAAACAACCACTTTTATAAACCAATTGAAGGTTTAAAATATTACTACGGCAATAAATAACACGATTATCATTAAATTACACGGTACAATACATAAACAATCTGTTAATAAGAGAAATTCGTAGTTTAGAACAACCTACAGCACGCGCCAGCATAATTTAACGCTTCGTTCGTTTGCCAATACAACTAACAATTTATTTGTAATCAGCGGTTCTAAGCGTATCGTTCAACGTTTCACCCACATATTGCCTTTTTATTGTTATGATAACTGCGCTATCCCGTTTTTCAAAAACGGGCGTATAAAATGGAACTATAAGTTAACCTGGTATCTCATATTGTAGAATTTCATCGATATTATTTACACTTGCATAATTTACAGTTTCCAAATAGA
>JH994088.1:0-27548 GCA_000316135.1 Trachipleistophora hominis | reverse complement strand
GGCAAAGATGACAACAGCATGGTGTATACAAAGAATGTAGTGTATAATGAATTATTATATTAGACTAAAATAGTTTATTTGGAACTGTAAATTATGCAAGTTTAAACTATAAAAATGATGTTTTACAACATAGAATATCCTGTTAACTTATAGTTCCATTTTATACACCTGTTTTTGAAAAACGGAATAATGTAATTAATACCTTGTAAAATTCTTATCCATAAAAAGGCCTAAGGTATAAGAAAGAAAGTTGTTGTCAACACACCCATGAAGGCTTTTGCAAATTTTTGTAGAGGATATTATAGCAGTACTCAGCTTTAACAAATAGATAAATAATTCGTAATTCTCAAAGCAGGGCTGATAAGATGAGTGACGTAGGTGTGGAATATAATATGACTAACCATTAATACTAAATTTTTATACAACTTATTGGTAGTTTACAAATAAATATTACCAAGGAAAGCTATTGCAGGTGATTGGCTGGAATAAGGATATTAATTGGATATTAATAAAGGGGTGTTACTCCTTTAAAATCGTTGTTGAGAAAAATGAATAGCATGCAACAAAATGCACAATGAAGCACAGATATTGATGCGTATTCTTCTAATGTCATTCAATCATTTTTTATCATGTACTATTTTAGTTTGTCATGTCCTATTGTTAGGATCATATCGATTCTATAAACTATAAAAAAATTTAAACCTCAAAAAGGAGTAGGAAAATAGAAAATGGTAGAGCTGAAAGAAATACAGGTATCGTCCATTGATAAAGACATTCCTGCGCATCTCAGTGACAAGGAACGATGCTATTTCAATCTAAACATGTCTGCTGAACTATTAATACAGAATCTTAGCAACGTAATCAAGCGATATAAATTTATGTTTACAGATGACTTTGTGGTAAATTATGGCACAAACGAGACGAAGAGTAACATGTTCGCAACAGATATAGATCTTTGCTACCATAAAAACACGGAGGCTAGCAGCAATTTTTCTCATGTACATGATAGTTATTACAAACTTGATTGTTTAGGTATAGATTATTGTTGCTATAGAGGAATATCACTGGCAAATATACTTTCGTATATAACACCTAGAAGCGTAAGGAAATACAAGGCAGAAAATGAAAGGTCATTTACCGGTGAATTAATTGCAAACGATAAAAGCGTGTCTGTTGTTAAAAAAAAGAGTATAAGAATAGGCATTTGCGACAAAAGTATGGATATATGTGGGGATAGTGCGGTTGGCAGCTTTGTGGTTAGACTGGATGGCTTGGGAAGAAAGGGGTGTTTCGTGTTGATACGTGATAGCACAGGTGTGAGAAAAAAGGAATTATGTGATATAAAAGAATTCATCGGTGCCATGGACAGGAGTGAACCGATGAGTAAAAAGATGAAAGAAAATCAAAGTAGAAATACACAACCTGACAATTTCCCGGAATTGCTAGAGGAACTTAAAAATCAAAATGAAGAATTCGATAGGAAAAAAATGACAAGAAGGGACATTATAAAACAGGCAGAGGGTTCATTTTCTCATCTTGTTGATATGTTGCTTACAGACAGTTCCCTCCGTCAAGAGATAAATCGTGATTCAGAGGGTTACATCATTTGCTACGTCAGAAGTGCTCAGAGGGTTGACAAAAATATCTTCATAGAGTACTGCATAGAACGCAGAAATCTGCCCGTGTTGCCTTCAGAAATAGAAGCATTCTCGATCCTGTCATGCATTCCTGTTCAGAAGTTAGTTTTGGAGTACCTAAATACACAGGTGAAGTTGTTTATGGTGGATGGAAACGTTGATATGAATGCGATAATTTACAATTTTAGATGCGCTTTCTATTATAATTTGATGTCAGGAGAGGAGTGGATCAGAAGAGAGTTTCATACTATGATGGTTAAACTGTTTGAGATGATTGAAGAACGTATTTGTGAGCGTATGGTTGGTTATGAGAAGTGTTCGGATGCACTCATCCATGTGATATTTATGATATTGGTGAGCAGCAGTAAACATAGCAATGAGGATGTCTATCCGGATATCTACGCATGTCCACAAACAGTAGGCTCATACGCGGGAATTATGGAGAATTTAAGGCAAAATTTTACGAATAATCTCTTTGACTTAAGCACCTATTATGATCTGTACAAAAATTGTGAAACTACTTTTCGCTGCGGTTCAATGTGTCTCATAGAAGAAAAACGGTTTAATGAACTATTGAATTGTTTAATTATTAAGAATAAGAAGAACTTTTTGAAAAATTATGATTACCGTGAAGAGAAATGCGACGACAATAGCGTTGGTGAGAGCAGTTTGATACACGATGATGTTGATTCACAAGGAAAAGATGTATCAGACTCAAAAAGCAGTGGTGCCAAAAAGAATGGATTTGTACCAGAAAACAACACACACTGTGATGATATTGTGATGTTAAACAAGATAAGTAAGCTGGTACCCGTGCAAGTTGTAGACAGTTCTAACTTATTTTTGAGAGAAAGATTGATAAGACATTTCAAATTGATTTTCTGTGTGCCTTGGATTAAGATCAAATCATTTTTCTACGAACTGAAGCACTCTAAGATATTTAACACTCGTATTTACTTGGGCTACGAGGGATACGAAGATATATTGGATTTGAATAGCATACTCCTGGATAACGAGAACCTACGCAACCCTTCAGAGATTTTTATCTTCTTCAAAAAATTGAACCTAGGTGATCTACAGATGATATACACGAATAAGAAGGAGATGCATTATTTGTTTGGAAATTCTTTTGAGCTTTTCTATCGGCTTGAGAGGCTACGCATCATAAAAAAATTTATATCAAAATATAAACGTACGTTATCTGATGCTGTGATTAGGAAAAGGTACAAAGGCATTGCTGAAATAATGGAAAAAAGCGCAAGATTCGGAGTTTTGGGCGAAGATGGAATAAGAACCTTTAAAACAGTGCTTTATGACGAGTGTGTAGAGGTTGTGAGAGAAATGAGGATGTCGATTGATATGCAAATGTGTAAAATGATTATACAGTGATTTTCTGAGTGATAAATAAAAGAGCTCTAAATGTATCTCCACAATTCGAATTTCCCTGCTTATTTCGTCTTTTGATATAAAATAATTTAGTCACATGGTAATTGATATATGTTATGTCAGTACTGTAATAAACGTTTCAACTATGACAAACAAAGCATTTTCCATTATCTTTGTAAACTCTTTAAGTTAGAAAGAACTTGTTAATCTGTATGAACTATATTTTGTACAAAAATGCCACTGGTTCTATTTATAATTGTTGAAAATGCTTTTTCTTACAAACAGGAAATAAATATCTTCTATAACAATAATATAATACACGAAACGAATGTGATTTTTTTCTTTTTAGTAACAATTTGCTTTTATAATGTAGATCTACAGGTATACATGGAATACGGCAACAATTTATTTGTTAAAAATTGAAAATGGTTTAAATTGCAGGCTCGCTATTTTACACCTAATGTCATATACTAATTAAAGACGGACCCTTTATGACAGACAGTCTTACATCTAATAATTGCAGTAATGGCTGTTTAATGGTATGTAGTTAAGTAAATATTAAGCGTTACATATTAAGACATTATAACAACTTATTTAATGACAACAACATCATTTTTTCAGGGTTTACTAATCGTAGCTTTTAAAGTTCTGACTCCGTGAAATTTAGAATTAAACGATGATAAAGGAACACAATACACACAGGAATGACGATCAATCATTGATTTTAGAGAGCAAAGATCAACGATTATGCTATTCTCCATTATTCTGTAAAGATGGTCGAAGTTGATGAATAATACACGTATTTTCTGCAGAGATTCGCGGAAAAATGATCCCAATCTTTTATATTTCTCGGTATTAGAATATATTTCAGTGATATAATTTTGAAGAATAGTCTTGTCTTTCATATGTGTTGTAAATGCTTTTACATTTATTGCTAACTCCTTTTTTTCTTCGGTTACATTTGACATCGTTATGAGATCTATCAAATATGGTAAAAAACCAAGGAAACATTCATACGTTGTGTAATATTCATTTATACCACTACCAGAGGCTTCAAAGGTGTCTAAATGCCGCGCAAATAAATTTTTGGACATTTAAACGTCTTTGGGCATTGTAACGAATTTTTTTCTAATTAGTTTTTTAGCAGGAATTGAGTCAATTATATTTTGAATGTATTGGTTTAAAGTCCCTATCCGTTCCAAATTACTATTCATTATTTGAGAAACTTCTTTTTCTGTAAGAGCTTTGATAGCAATTAAAATACACAAGATATACATAGTTAAATATTTTAAGGCCTATTTATATTTTTATTGGTGTACATGCTTATCGCCAAGTTTTTAATCTATAAAAGTGACATAAGTCTTTAATATAAGGAAGGATATTATGGAATATTAGTATTTTGTGAGCAAAAGCGCGTAGTGTCAAGCAAAGAATGTTTTTATGTTACTCGAACGTTCTATTGAGAGTAATATTTAGATATAGTTTACAGTCAAACATATATTACATGCAGAATGCCATATTTATTCAAATATACATAGTTTTGATCATAATTTACATTTTCAAATTTAACATTAGCTTTTTATTGATGAATTGCTAATTACAAAATCTTTTCAATGGTTTCTTCAGAGATGAGCTGATACCACAGATATCATGAATGACATAATGATGAAGTCAAGCTCTTGATAGATAAATTAATATTATCGTAAAGTATGTCTTTATTAAAGCTAAATATAAGAGTTAAGAGGCTTTAGAAAGGTTAAGAGTGATTCCAAGGATCAAAACAGTAAAACAATGAGGAAAATTGTAATGTGCTGAATAATTTCACTTGATTATAAAAAACAATCAGATCAAAATATTAATTATATTCAACATGGTGATAGTACTGTTGCACACAAACTACGAAAATACTTACTATTAACTCAATTTCATTCATATAATAAGAACTTAAACTTTTAATATATGCTCTTCAGCACACAATAAACCTTTTCTATTATCTCCAAATCCTTACACTTCAACAGCTCTATGATGCTTTTACCGACCAATAATGTTGTTTCTCTGTCCATCCTCTCTAAAATGTACATAATCTCATCTCTTTTGCACCTGTTGAACAAGTGTTCATATTTCATTAAATCTATCAAGTATTCTTCTATTGCCTCTTTTATTCTCACACATAAATAATCCGGTTTTACCAAGAAAAGGTAATTATATGCGTGGAAAGAAACATTTATGTTATTTTTCTTAACTTTTGAGAGACGATAGAATACTTCTAACGATCTGCTATCTAGTTTTTGGTGTTTACTCAATGTATCGTAGTACCTGGTAAGATAGTTGATAATTATCTTTTCTTTCTCTCTATCGCATTTTTTACTTGGTATCTTATTAGATATACCGAAGCACAACGTGTTGTTTTCTTTCATTTCCTCGTTTTCATCATATATTGGATTATAGCATGTAATGTTGGGCACAGCACGTTCATTCTCCAAACTTTCAAATCCTTCTATCATCATTTCGGTAGAACTTTCAATAAATGTCTCAAGGTTATCCTTCTCGATTTTCAAGCTCTGTAAAATGCTTGTTTTTTCCTCCCAGTCCATTTTTACTTTGATTAATTTATTCAAACTCTCGGTGCCAAACTGTGAGCCGTCTCCGATCGTTTCTATAATTTTAGGATCAGGTAGCCAATCGATGTAAAAAGGGAGCACTATGTCCTGTGGAAGGCTCTTCGTGATTTGAAGAATCTCATAGCTACGAAAACGTGATAGAGAATGAAGGAGGTCTATTATTTCGCTTCTTTTGACATTAAAACCGGCAATTTTGAATTCAGTATTTAGATCGTTGGAAATGTCTTGACGCGTGTTTGCAAGTTGTCCTGTCGTATCACCACCTGGTAATGTAGGTTGAGAAATGGCGGGTGTATTGATGTGGGTAGATTGTTCAGCAGCATTTTTCACGTCGGAACCAAGAAAAATAGAAAATAATCTAAGCATTTTTTCGTACACTCGGTTCTTGTAATTCATTCCGACCTCTCTAATCATTCGCAAATAGCATACGAATAGCACGTAGCTTATCTTTTTGTATTCAAGCATAAAATCTACTACTTCTTCACAAATGAATTCACATTTTAGGAAAAGCTCAGACAGAAAGACAAAAAAAGAATCGCTCAGGTTTATGTTCTGATGAAGGTAAAGGAAGTTGGTAAGCTCCGAAAAAGTGAATTTAACAGACTTTTCTTGGCGGGGTGAAAGTGTGTTGGCAATGAGGTAGGATGAGAGCAAAAATTTCTCATATATTTGGTGACTGTCAACCAGATCCTTTCGTATGAGAGACTTAGAAATAATATTTCCCGCATCAACTACTTTTGTAGTGTGCGTAACGCAAGATTTTTCATCATGTGCAGGCAAATTTTCGTTTTTTTCACCATTGTCAGACCTATCAGTTTTCTGAACATCAATAAAACGGCTTGAATCGCCATCTGCGATACATTCATTTTTTTCTTTATCGTTTTTGTCGTCAAACCCGTTGTACTCTTTTCTAAAACAAATTCTTTCCATTCTATTGACTATCTCACCAAGGCACTCATCAACTAAATCAGCTTCTACCATTCGCCCATTTAAGACACTAAACAGGATAGATATTGTCGTATCATAAACATCAAGTCGTTCATCATTTATCAGCGTGATCAAAGAATACAAATATGTTGTGTCATTAAGTTCAATGCTTCGTATCAATTCCAGCGCGGCTAAAGCCAGATTTATGTTCCTATCCATTACAATGCAAAAAATAGACTTGATAAGACGCGTGCTTTGTTCCTTTTTCGAGATGATTCCTAGTACTTTGAACTTTAGAGAGTTACTGGTAGATTTTGTCAAGCATTCGAAAACAAAATCGAGGTTCTTGAATACCTTTATCTTGATCAGCTGGTAAACAATTTTAAGAACAAGATTGTTACTATCTGTTAACATAAATGAATTGTTATCGCCAATAGAATCAGATTCATTGTATCCCTGTTCCATGTGGTTGTTCTTCTCGCAGCTTGGCAAGTCTAACGATTCGTCACTGGATTGTAAGCGTTTCATTAAATAATCTATGATAACATCCTCGTTTCCGTTCTTTTTGTAGTATTCCAAAACTACGCTTTCACATTCGCACAGCTCGAGTTTAAGCAGAATGTTCCTAAAATCGTTCTCGCGCAGGTTCTTGAAAGTAGCAAAATACATTTCCTTGACGAAACGATTATTATAAAGTATGAAATTCGAGATATCGGCAATAGGCTTTGTAAACAGAGTAAGAATATGCGAGTCTGACAGGTTGTTGACCACGATTGGCCATGATGTGCCTAGCTGCAATGGAGAGACCAATTCAATCGTTTCTTTCGGAAATGCCTTAACAAAGAAGTGAAGAAGCGGATTAATCAATGCAACGTCATCATCGTTTTGATTCTGAACCATGTGCATGTCACCAGTTACTGCTTCCCCACCATTATTTTGATCTGAATGTTCACTATCACCAGAATCATAATTTACGTGCCATTCATCTGCATCCTCATCCTCATTTTTGTCTTTCTCATTTTCACAACTCGGTAACACAGCAGAGCCTTCTTCTCCAGGTTGTGTTTCATCAATATTCGTGCTTTCAATCTCGTTATTTGATTCTTTACGTTCATTATTGCTTTCATTGCAAAACTCGTTAGCAAAATAGCCGCTTACATTTTCGTTAAACTTCTTAAAATCAATTTTGTTCTTCTTTTGGTCATTTACCAAACAGCTCTTGATCACATTTCCAACAATACTTATCAAATAAGTATCGTAACAACTCTTTTCGTATTTTTCGGCTAGCACCTCGATATAATTGATAGTGTTCGTGTGGTATTTCTGACATACCGTATAAATGAAGATGAAACGTAAAGTGTTTAACGGCGAATTTTCAAATGTAATGTTCTTGATGCATGGTTCAAGTAATTTGATCACTTCATCGTTGTCTTTAAGAATGTGCTGGTTCAGTTTTACGTTCTGATCGCTTACATTTTGTATCACTTTGTTGTTTCCGTTGGTATTGCGTCTGTTGCATCCTAAAAAAGCTGAAAGTATAATTTCCTCGTTTTTATCATAGTACATCATGAAATAGTCTATATCAATCTTAAATTTGTTTCTTTCATCGATAAGACCAATAACCTCCTTTTTGTATTCCCAATCATCAGTTTCAAATCGCAGGTTAATCGGTTTGTCAATAAATGCCACCACCTCCTTCAGAAGCTTTAGGTTAAAAAGATTTTTTTCGTCTAATAGCTCTATAATGGCACGTAAATCATCCGTTCGTTCATCTCTTATAGTGGTGATCATTTGTATAGTTGTTGCTTGTGCAATTGTTGCCACTTCCTTTTCGTGCTTTCTGTTGCATATTCCCAGATTGAACACGAAAAGCTTCTTCAGCTGTTCATTGTTCAAAAAAGGTAACATATATAATGTCGTACTCAACGCCTTTATAATCAACACAGAAGGCTTCAACGAATAATAAAGATCGATTACCTCATCGTATTCCGTACACTGATTATGTGTTATAATGTTGTGCAAAACATCCATGAAGACAACATTATACTTTTTCTTCGTTTTTATAATATTAATCACGTTACTCGTAAAATTTTGTACCTCTACCTCCAAGCCTAATTTTTTAAGATATGGTTCAACCTTCTTCAATTGTGCAGCAGTAAAATCCGACATAAGGGTAATCACCTTGAAACGTGAGCTATATAAATAATGGGATGAAACACATTGTGTTTCGGAATGTTTGATAGTCACTTTGATAAGCAAATTTTACCAATCAAAAAATAAACATTATATTTTCTATTTTTCTGTAAGTATAATAAACCAAACGATAATAATTAATATAGCGTTGTATAAATGTCACCGGGACAAGAGAATAATTCGGTATAATAATTTGGGGTAAGAACCATAAAACAATGCTGCTATCTTTTTTACGCTACCAAAATAAATTTAACAATAATTATTATGTCTGTTATAAAATCTATGATCTTTATTAGAGTGTTTCATCCGCTTATCATTTTTTACGTTATTAAGGAATTTAAATTTTGGTGTTTTTCTTTATGTTACAATATAATCTACCAGCAAAAAAATCTCTACTAACAAAGTAAAAAATAACATTCATAATTATCACGCTCTTTATCATGTCGGATTAGAATTACTTTATTTCTAATTTATTCATTCAGTATACGTCAATTTTGAGTACCTCGACATTTACAAACAGACTTAATTACTGTAAATCCAGATAAAATATTATTACTCCACTCTCCATTGTAAAATATTCTATCTCACATTTACGTTGTATGATTCATTTTCTATTTATTTGAAACTATTTTTTTATCTGATAAGAAAGCAAAAGAGTGTAACATTACGTACTCAAAAGTATCATAAATGCATTCTTATTACCAATACATAATTACTATGCACCATTTAGATTGATTCGTTCCTTGTCTCTTCTTCATCTATTAAATCACACGTGTCTCAACGATTCTAAATATTTTTTAACGCGCTTATTTTGAATATTTAATGTTAAATAGACTAGTCATAACGATTTTAACACGTAAATGTTTATAAAGAGATCGATACATTTAATTTATTTCTAATATTAAATTATTTCAACATATTTAATTTAATTATGACACAACCCTCAAATATATTGAAAACATTTTCATTATTACTTATTATATGTATGACTTGTTTGTTTTTTTACTAAAAGCCAGTTTAATTATCGCAAGACTTGTCTGTCATAAGTAGTCATCTTTAATTAATATATAACACTATATAAAAGAACATACCGTTAATTAATGTTATTCCTTAAACTTGCCCGCATTTATATCTTGTGTTAAACCACCATTTAAAATTTTTTAGGAATAAACAAAATTCCCTCGTCAATTCCATAACGGGTCACTTATATTAAAAATTGTTCGATAAATTAATAAATTATTGGTCCATAAAACAAAGTTAACATGTTTTGGTGCCCAAGAACTTATCAAATAAATTCTTCCTTCTTAAAACAATCAAATAAAAAAAACAAACGAACAACGTTTTATTAAGGCCGGATGTATTTTTATTAGCCCCATATATGAAAGAGAAAAAAAATGCGGCAACAAACGAGGTAATTGCTATGGTAAAACGCCGGTTGAACAACCGAATAAAGGTAATAGCCATACATGGTGCAAGTACATCCGGAAAGACAACCTTCGCGAATAACCTATACGCGTCTTTGAAGGAGCACATGCCAACATTTCTACTCCACATGGACAGCTATTACAAATCGTTTACCGACACGGATGTGACGAAATACGACTTTGATAATCCAAGCTCAGTTGATTGGGATAAAATACACGGTGTGCTGCGTTCAATCCATGATGGAGATGAATTCATACCGACATATCAATACTCGTTCGTAAGCCGAAAATCGACAGGCCCAATAATGGTGCGCAATAACTCTCCCGAAGTGCTGATAATTGAGGGAATATACGCTCTGAATCTTTTTAACAGAATAGTTTTTGATACAAATGCCTTCGATTCCTACGATTCCTCAAAAGAAGGCTATAAGGAAAACGAGAACGAATACCCGGATTTTGGCGTACTCAAGATCAGACTGAACATCTGCAAGAACAGGATGGAGCATACGAGAGTGTGCAGGGATGTGCTTGAAAGAGACCGTGGTTATTTAGAATCAACGCTCCAATTTAGCACACAGGTGTGGCCAGCAACCACACGATGGGTGCACTCTAGCGTGTTCAAAAGTAACATTGATCTGGTGCACGGATCGTTCAATACCAGCAACTACAAAACGCTCTTCAAATGCATTACTGATTGTTTGACTGGGAATTCGCTATACCTCGCCGAATTAACAAATGAATTTGATGTGGTTGATTGTTCAAAGGAGTGTGTTAATAAGAGTAACAGTGATTTAACGCTGTACGATTCGCCTTTATAAGCGGTTTACGTTGTTTGACAAATGTTCTAAATAAAAAATTGATGGGCAACTCTTGCTGTATACAAGAAGAAACATTTTTCTTGTCTCCAACCTTTAAAGCACCCTAAAACGAATTTATTGTTTAACGACCGTACAATATACATTTATGAACATGTTTTGTGTAGTACTCCTTTCATTTCTACGGCAAATTTTATAATTATACAAAGGAAAGTTAATATTCCAACGGATTATCAGCATTTTCATCGTTATACAAAAATGCATAGCATTTTATCACATGCACGTTTATTTAGGAAAAAAGTAAAGATCGTTGTGCATCGAGAGTCTATTCGTATGTGTAAGAAACCATGGTTTGATTGAACGAATTCTTAAGGAAGGAAAAAGTAAAAATTATCATCAGAAGAGTGTTTGTGCGTGGTATTGAGGGTAAATCCGAAAAAAGGTAAATTTAGATACCAAAATGCTACATTATTCTAATTTGATTCGTTATTGCCAGAAAAAAGGAAAATATATTTGCACCAACTGCTCCATTTTCTTTTGTAAATCATCATATAAACGTAATTTAACGTTAAATACATATTTTCAATTTCTTATTTTACTTTTAATTATTACATTAATTAGTCCAAGAAACTCTTCTAATTTACTAAGACCGATCATAATTATTAATATTTGGTCTATGGTGAATCTTAAACTTCCTTTTAGGATGTTTTCATGCTTTCTAAAGTCGTTTATCATCGTTATAGCACTTATAACCACGTATCGTACTTCATACTTTGATGAATTCCTTATAAAGAATAAATTAAATAACAATTCTATTCTATTATGTTACTGCGTACATTTCAAATTTTTTGTTTATTTTTAGAATTGGTGTATTCAAAACACTTTAAAGTTTGCCTTAAATCCATTCAGAACATGAAGGAGTGGCAAAAAATCCTTCTGAGTGATTTTAGCAAAAATACAATATTAGTGCACAATTCTATAATTTACGTTGAACATCTATCAAATATGACATTGAAAATAATTATAAGAACTATCGGTTGTATCAGATTAAAATAATTGGTGATAACAGTCAACATAAACGAAGGTTTATCTGACCTTGGTATTATAAATATTCATTTTATAGGCACTATTGGTGTATATACGTAATTATAGGACATTACTCAACTTTTGTATTACGTATCATTCATAAAAGGTTGATGTAGGTTAGAAATGCTAACCATCAGAGCAGAAAACAATTTAAGATTATTATTAATTAGTAACTAAAGGCTGGTAGTTATGGTAATTCTATCAGAGCAGAAAAGTATGTATGAGGTAATGAGGAGAAGGAATAATGATTAAACATGCTTTTATGGAAAAGGTTACTGCAAAAAAGCGTATAAAAATGAACGCGTGTTGTCTTGATGTCAATTCTTACCGTTGTTAAAAAGATATTTTTTATTAAAGTGGTAATAAAAAGCATCTATTACAGTTACAATGTTTATATATGCTATGTTAATATAATATATAAACAAATTATTCTATAACAGGTATTACTAAGCATTCTCAGTTTGATTAAACTATCGTAATAAAAAGATTAATCTATTTTATACAATAACTACTTTTAATTGTTGATCCATATGCTTAAAGATTAATTTTTTACACAAAGATGTTCATAAAACATTTTCTAAAAACGTTACATGGCAAACTATCAAACGTACCTGCCCGGCAGTTTTAAACGGTAATAAAACTTTGCAGAATTGTGAAAAATTGCAATGAAGTACAATTTTATTTGAATCATAGGAATTAAAATCCTAATACGTTAGCCAACAGCAAATAGAACGTGCTTAAGCGATGCCCTACGATTTAAAAATAGGAAAAATCATGATAAGTGCTGATTCACCGGTAAGAACACGTCCGGCAGGTGTTCGTAAATAAATAAAAGAGTCTTTTGCTAAAAACGGGCGATGAGAAAGAAAAAGACACGAATCAATGACTTATAATTTACTTTATCATATCTTTGATCTTCTCCTCTTTTTATTCGGGGGCTCGTCCTCATCCTCCTCACTCTCGTACCCGCTATCAATCTCGTTTAAATCGACGATATCTTCGTCATCCTCCTCTGCAACCACGTCCTCTTCAAGGCTCTCATCCTCACCCTCTGTTTCACTCATAGTTGATTCAGAAACACTGCTAGGACTGCTTAACGTACTAGCACTTGATTCTTCCTGGTCATCATCTTCTCTTATAGGCTGCAGCGCAGACCACCCACCATCATTATAGAACGTAAAGGGATCTTCTTTTATAGTCTTAAGCAGGTTGTTCCAGTTTATATTCTGCGCTGTCTGAATAAAACAAATATTTCGGCTGTCGATAAATTCTCGTAGGTAGTCCATGGATCGTGAATCGATGGACGTGATCGTCATGAAGGTCTTATCTTTGAAGATAAAGGTGAGATCAAACGAGCGCGATACATAATTGACACGCTCAAAATTAGCCACTTCCATTTTCTCAAAATCTACGACAAGAAACGGCGGCTCAAGCAGGTACACCAGGCAGGTGCTGCTCGGTCGTATCTGGACATTCTGCCTGTACGGCACGCCCTCAAAATACACGTCCTTGCTGACACGATCTATCCGCAGGTTGCTGTTGTTCTCCACGTTTTTTATGAAATTGTCGTACTCAGCCTTGATCATTTCCTGCCGTATCTTTTCCTGTTCCTCCTCAAGACGTTCCTTCTGCGAGGGATGCAACTTCATGATATCAATGCTCATATTCTCCACCACCTCCTTGTAGAACTGCACGTTGTACGCCTTCTTTCCGTTAAATATGATCGGCACGGTGAGTTTAAAGTGCAGAATGTAAGCATCGCCTTGTTGGTAGAACAGGTGCTCAATGTTGTTGAACAAAATGACCGTGTCGTGGAACTTAAAACCGTTCTCGTGCAGCTCTAAGTTGCCTGCCTTGCTCTTTTTCTGCGTACGTACTTCTGTCTTGATCTTAACGTCTCCTAAGATGTGCCGTCTTCCTTTTATCTCACACAGTGTCCCCTGCTCGCCGACGTTGCTCGTCTCGCGTCTTTCCACGTATTCTCGTCGCGTATCGCCGATCTCGTTGTACAACGAATTCGCCGCCTTGCTCCTGTAAGTGATGCTTTTGATGATCTCGCCCTCTCTAAAGTTTATTCTCAGATCGTTGCCGTTCAGGCTACAATTCTTGACGTATTCAATATGAAACGGCACCATATAACCGTTGATCGGTATTAAAACGCCAAAATTTCTTCTGTCAACCACGAGCTTGTTCTTCCTTGGGAGCTGGCTCTCCTTCTCATACGCTATAAATTTCTTGTCCGCCGTTTCTGCGGGCTCAGTCGTTTCCATATCTGAGTAATACCTCACCATTTCATCGTTAAGCTTGTCCATGAGCTCCTTCTGATGTTCGTTAATTTCAATCTCTTTTTCAAGCGCCTTCTGTCTGCTCAGCCTCTTTTTCTCTATGTTGGTCTTTTCTCGTATTATAACAAAATCATCAGGAACAAAGTCTTTCTTATCGTTATCGTTCCATGTTATGTCATCGGTAAGCACCTCAAACTTACCATCAGTGCATTTCACAACATCAATGATCGTATAGTTCTCATAATCTGTTTTCATCACGAACGTTCCATTTTCGTTCCTTCGCAGACCTTCACGTTGCAAAAGACCGATAGATTTGAGATTTTCAAAGTTTCCGTTCCGTAATTTTTCGTTTCGAAGGCGGTATACCTCGAGATTCTCTGCATCGTAGAACAGAACGCGCTGTATTTCTGCAGAGTAGGATTGATGGCGCACGCCGATGCTGATTGTTATGGCATCCTGATCTCTCACGATGCGCGGGTTGTACGAAAATTCGATCTGCGACAGTTTCAGATCGAATGGTTTATCAGGCGTGTCTAAATGTCTTTCTAACTTGCTTTCTATGCACACTTCTCCCTTTTTAACCATCTTGATCGCTTCCTCCATCAAATACGTGCAAAACATGGCTGCGCCCTCAACGTACTCAATTTCCTCCTCCTCTTTATCGACGAAAAGGCTGCCCATCTCAAAATCAGACACTTTAAAAATGTTGATAAAAGTAGAACAAAAATGGCCTTGAAGATTGTTCCTATCGCTCATGAGCACGCTGTCCGTGATCTTAAGCAACTCTTTTTTTAAAAAATCGTCCCTGCTCCCGTCCTTCATCCTCTCATACACCTTTAGCTTGGTACATCGCATGCTTTCAAGAATTTCCTTTTTCTTTGTGCTCGTAACCGCATAGCACGTGTCCTTCGTAATCAAAAGCAGCGTCTCGGGGAACTCGTAGTTGAGAAGGTAAATGAAGAGCGCGCTATTCGGTCCAAAATCCTCTACCTCCAATTTTTTGCCCAAGACAATTAGGAGTGGCATAGAAATCGATTCTTGTATTTTTGTGAGTCGTCGAACAAACTGTGACAGGTTGAGCTGTGAATCTACCATGGGCTATTGTTTTTCGGTGTAAATTTATTTAAATGTAAATCTGAAACAAATAAGAAGTACAACAGGGGTGCATCAGCGGTAACGATGTTACAACAATGTTTTATAATAAATAACTATACATATCACGTATAACGGTTTATGTGTTGTAAAACAGCGTTTTAATTTTATATCGTATTTTATTCGCCTTCACATCAAGAATACTTTTTCTATTATGGTATGTCTATATATGTCATATTACTCTATGAAAAGTGTAAAGCACGATTCACAAAATATATTACAAATTTGCTGGTAATATTCATATTTAGTGAATAGTATTGTATCTCAGTGTGGATGATTGATGGTTTTATTGTTCTATATGCTTTATTATCTATGGTCCGATTAGATAATAAAATCATAACGATACAGTATACGCTTGCAAACCAAGTATAGGCAAGTTTCAACCAAATTTAATGATTTATTGTAAAAATCTGCACATAACAAAGAATTTTTGTTATTTGAACTGTTCCATTCTAGCGGTATGTATCAGAAAATTTTACCTATTCTATACGTAAATTTTTGGTTCTTCAAGTTCTAAATCTTTATCTTTCCATGATATAGGATCAAAACACAAATAATTATCAAAATAAGTTTTAAAATATTCATAGTAAAGTTAAACATAAAACAAGAAACCAACTCGATGATTTAATATAGTTTCAGAAATAACGTTTTTTGAAACATTCGTACGTGTTATACTTAAAATATACGAAAAATGGTTTGTTATTTGTTTTTGCCGTTCATAATTTGTGATTAAAAATTGGTTTACGCGTAAAATAGTTCTCTTTAAACGGCATTCTAGTATTTATTTCCAATCCTACCATCAAAAAAGGTAATTCCTCTTTTGTGAAAATTTCGATCATAAATCGAGCAAACAGCTAATCAGAAAGATATAAACATCAAATGAAAATAATTATATTGAAAATAGCATCAATTAAATGAATGTTTGTTTAACGTAAACACTTTTCTTGGTGAAAACGGCATAAAAAACAATTAACCAATGTTGAGCTTATTTAAAGCAATTTATCATTATTTATGTTCACGATGTTGTAAAAACTATTCGCTTGTAGTTTTGTTATATTTATTGACTCGAACGCCGAAAAACATAGTTTTAGCATCCAGTTTCATTTTAGAGTGCAGTCAAAAAATAATAATAGATCAATTGTTTGAGTGTAAAAAACAATGGCATAGTAAATTCATTCGTCTGTCGATAAAAAAGATTTCTAAGAGATGCATTGATGTGAATGGACTCAAATAGTGTTTCAAATGCAATGTTCGGAGAGGGAACATACAAAAGATATTATATGATTTTCGATATTAGTCCAAAGTACAAATGAAGTAATTTATAACTTTTTAAAATAAGGACGCTATTGTCACCATGTTTAAAATAATTAATTCTTCTAAACAACCATTTTATATTTAATTTTAACTTTTCCTTTGGAATTCAAATTTTTTTGAATCTTGTTCTTTTCTAATTCCCAAATTAGTATAGAATGCTTCAAATTTTTTCGTTTTTTTATAATTAGGTATCCCAAAAACCTGAGCCGAGGCCGAATAGTGTATGCATATAATGTAATACTATTGTACTATGATCAAAACCAAGTTTTTATCTCCTGCAATATCCGTATGTTAAAGTTGCACTCACATGTTTCGTTCCAAGATATACGTAAATGGGATTGATAATCTAGGTTAGGAAACTTATTTCGCTAACTAAATAAATTATTATTTTCTAAATAATCTACATCACAGTATTAATCCCAAATGTAATATTTTTATCAGATGTTAATTAATCATTGGATATCATTATGGCGTTTGTATATCATTTTTCAATTTAACGATTAAAAACATGGCAAAAATCAATGATCAAAAATACGGTGGGATTGTGTCTTTTAATTAATGGTACATTTCTATTTTTAAACTTGTTCATGACGGCTTATTATGACTTTGATTCTTTTCGATCATCTACTATTCAGAGGATATGTTAACTATTAGACAGCTTGGTTTTTGGTCATGACAGCTCAAATAGAAAATGCGCAAATGTGTTTTAGTAAATATAAAGAACTACATAGTTCAAAGCGATGTTTTAAAAGTGAACCCTACATCGATAGTTTTAAACGACATTTATTTATCATTTCTATTATATCACCAATTCATAAGCACTCATATGATCCACTGAGGTACAACATAACTGCCGGCCTTTAATTCACAGAGGAGATCGTTGAATCGTCTTGTGCAATCTTCACACATGTTTCTCTTATAGCAGAAAAATAATTATTGCCATAACAATAGCCTTAACACGAAAATCCAGCTTGCTTGGCATTTATCTCTTAGATATACTTCGAAAAACTCTTTAACGCAAGATTTGCACATGTCATTAGTTCCTAAAAACCTAACACTCAGTTGAGAACTTATGTTCTGTATTTTTTTTCATCATTGGTATCTCTAGATAAGGTAATATTCGTTGTCCATTCATACTTTCCGCAGAATGGGCGTTTTCTCCCATATATATCTATATTTGTTAAGCTATTCACAGTTGAGAGTATAAATTTTTCATTACTATCCTGTGTTTCTCCCAGGTCTTATATTGTTATTACATACTTACTGACGTTTAACGGTATTTACTACCCTTTGCTTATCTTCCGCATGTTGCTCTATAACTCGTAAGCAAATTCTGTACGCAAAATAGTATTTGAAACTCAGCTGAACAGAATCGATTATAGAACTGATCGCATTACGACGCCATTGAAGCTGTTGAACTTGCCATTAATGTGGCAATAAAACAGGATTAACAATGTTATATATACCAGCTGACTTGGACAGCGTACATTAAAGACACTAGCATATTTTCTAGTTCGTATCCAGACGTACGTAAGTATCTGTATAGAGGTGTGAGGAGATTAAGTAATTTGTCATAAAATGTGTACGACTTCAACTTGAAAGGTGGACTTCCCTATGGTATTCTGTTGTGTACACTGTGATTTTTTTAGCAAAAGTCAGTGTAATTATCTCCTTCATACATACTACCGAATCAAACACACTCTTCTAGTCCGCTGGGACAGACCATAGCCACCAGCCTTTTGTTCATAAAGGAACTCAGTGCACCGCCTCACGCAACAATTTCGAGCGCACTCTCACAACAACAGAAAGGTATGCTGCTACTGCAGCAGTGACCTTAACACGCAAATCATAGCTTGGATGAGACTTCCTTCCCAGAGTACCCGAGGAATTATTCCTTTCACGGATTTTCATTAAAGGGCGGTTTCTGGCAACCTTTATCCAACCAAAGAATCCTGTTCTGTATTCGGCTCATCTCTCACACCACTATAAGAGATGCCATGTGATTTCCTTTTTCTCCTTCCTGCAAAATGAGCATTTTCTGGCGTTTTTTTTGAAGAAACATATTTGATTAATTATTTAGCATTCCACCCAGCACCTATTTAACATGCTCTTACTTGTGCGTTAGCACTTACCATGGCCTGTTCAGCCCTTGGTTCATGGAGGTCTGTTATCCGTTTACATAACTAGTCTTTCCTCCATAGATCAGAGATATTGCGTCGTATTAAGCGAGACGGTAAGCATACATAAATGCGCTGATTCGTATTTTAGTTAATGTAGTCCATCCACTGTAAATCGCTAGATTAGCGACAATGACCTTCTAAGATGGTAGGAGTGTATTAATTCAATTCACTTGCTTAAGCCAACTTGTCACACTCCTATCGGTATTTAACAGTTTTTCAACCATCCTAGACTTGACAGCCCGAATTGCTTCACATTGCGTGGTTGATATCTCACAGTGTAACAACCTGTGCAGCCAACGTGCTGTTCCGGTGATCCAGGTGTCACTCGAATACTTGAATGGCTAATTCATCAGCTCACCAATCGTAGTTCGATTGGCTTTCCATTTCAGGAAGACGCGTGTCCTTAACTTCGCTGCCCGCATGGTTACACAATCAATGCGCAGCTCCTGATAGGCTGTCTTCCTGTAGTGGCTAAAACTACAAGACAAACATCCTTCAATGCGTGGTCTATCACCCGTTTCAGAGGTGCCAAACGGGCAGTAGACATGCCGTACAGCTCGCACCCATATGTCGCAATTGAAAGTAGAACCGACTTGACCAAAAACATTTTGATGAGCGCAGGTGCGAACTTCCATGCGAGGACGGTCTCATTCCATGATAAGCGTGGACTGTTTTCTCCTTTCTATCCCGCAATAGTATGTTCAAGTCAAGGTCAGGCATTAATGGTAGGCCGAGATACGTGTAGCTATCTACAACAGGGAGAGGCAGCTCTTTATAGCATATCTTACGTACCTTTCCCGACCAAATACCATTGTTACGCACTTACCGATGTTCAGAGACATCCTTTAACGTCTGCACCAGTCGTTTATCTTCTTCAGGCTTCTCTTTAATTCGTAAGCAGGCTCTGCTAGTATAACAGCATCGTCAACAAACAGCAGACTGGGAATAGATTGCATGCCTGGCTGCATTGCGATTCTGCTGAGGCCGTCGAACAGATCGTTGATGTATAAGTTAAACAGGATCGGCGATGCTGGGCATCCCTGTCTAACACCGATGTCGTACATGAACGATGCTGAACGAGTGTTGCCAGTCCGTAAAGACGTATGTGGACGCCTGTACATGGTCGTGAGAAGGCGAAGTAGCCTGCCATGAAATCCGTAAGGTTTCAGTTTGGCAAACAGACCTTCGTGGGTACCCTGTCATATACCTTCGAGAAGTCCAAGAAGGCCGCGTATGTCGCCCTACCCTTTAGGCTGCGCTGCCTCCCAATTTCATACAGGCTGGTTGCATGCGCAATGCATTCTTCTAGTTTCCTGAAGCCAGCCTGCTTGTGAATTAAAATTTTTTCACGTTCTGAGAAGTTTGACAGCCTATTAGCACAAATCTTTGTCACTATCTTGCATAGTGTACTAGTGGGTGAAATTCCTCTATAGTGGTCCAGGAAATCCAGACCTCCCTTTTTGGAACCGGAACAACTACAGACTCGTTCCACTCATCAGGGATTATTCCACTTTCGTGCGCTTGCGTGACAGTGGCTTCTCTAACCCGATGTCAGACTGCACCAGTTTATAAAAGTCTACTGGTATATGCCATCAGCACTCAGTGCTTTTCAATGTCGTGTGCTTTGTAACACCGATAGTACTTCGCCCCAAAGTATCGGGCCGTTGCAGCTTTACAGCAGATGGCAGACGGTACCAATGAGAAATTTTTATATTTACATCCCTAGCCCTTTTACGGCTTTATTTTGTGAGCCAATGCAAACCAGTTGCATGCACAATGCTCTTCTTGGGCTTCTATGGCCGATCGATCTATTTGTGAATATGATAGCAATTAGGCTTGTAAAATAAAATTCTCTGTATATTAAAGCGTATTTTTTGTTGAAAGTAAAATGAATATATATAAGTGATAGATTACGATAAAGAATAAATTTATTTAATTCGATAGGTTTCTTTATCAAGGCTTATACCCTTTCCATCCACCTCTAAAATTAATTCATCTAAAGCTTGGAAGTCAATATATTCACTGAGAAAATCAAACAACTCGGGACATTGCCTTTCAAATGGATTTTTGCTTTCAACAAACATTTCGGCAAAATAGCCATCAACATACAAGATCAACTGTTTTAGCTTTGTTTTCGTGGTATTTGTTTTTAATCCAAGAAGTGATGGTGCGAAGAAATTTAATCGTAAGACTTGTAGCTTCGTAGGTAAGAAATCAAAGAGATGACCGCCAATATACAAAGGATCATCAATTTTCAAAATTTGTAGGTTTGGATGTCTTTTTAGGCATTCTAAGGCTGTAGATGAAAAGGATGGTTGGGTGCTCTCCAAGCAGTCATATCCCTTGTCGATTATCAATTCCAATGTTTCAAGTGAATCAGGTATGTATGCAAAAAAATCAGAATCACAGAAACGGTAATCCACGATGAGAGTCTGCAGGGAATCGAAATTTGGCAGCAGCATAAGGTTTCTTTTGTCAAAATTAAAGGCTACTAGGCGTAGATACTTCAATCTATGTTGAACGTTGAAGGTAAAAGATTCATTCATCAACATGTTCATCTTTGTACCTAAAAGATCGGCCCGTGCCCAATCCATGTATAATAATTCGGAAGAATACCATAAGCATTCTTTCTTACTAGCCCATAGATCATATTTGGAAACATCCTGTATTTTTTTAAACCAGGAATTCAATGATACTTTACGTTCTTCTGCTTCATCGTGACATAGGCAATGCAATGTCAGTCGTACCAAATGGATACATTTGTACAGGAGATACATGAACTCAGTTTCGTGAAAGTTGTACGCTAGTTCTAATTCACGAACCGAATCGAATGATGGATACATAATTCTGATTTTTGTTAGATCAAGCAACAGAATTACCACCAATTTTTTCAACTTCTCTACCTTTGATAAGTCAAAAGCTCCAGAACAACGATATAAATGGATTGCTGTGCATTTTTCATTAACACGAAAACGTGCATTCTCTTTGGTTCTTATTGAACGTAAAATTATGATTTTTAAATGATGTGAACACACATAATCTGTCTTTAATGTGATGTTCTGTAATGTTAATGTTGTGATCGAAGAGATGTTGCTAATTCTTTTCAAAAATCTAAAAGGCATACCCATCAAAACAAGATTCGACAGATTATGTGCTTCAGACATATCTATGTCAACTTTACACGCAACAATCTCAAGAAATTTGCATTTTTTGCCGATTTTGAGTGTGCAAATTTCCCGAATTTCAACGTTTTTCATTCGTACTTCTTCCATGTTATCAAGTACCAAAATATTGCGATTGAGATAGAAGTTTTCAAGATATAGTGAATATTTATCTCGAGAAAGAGAAGATCTATCAATTATAAGTTTGTATTTTGAATCAATCCGAATATGGTTAAGGCCAATTAGTCCCGACAAATCTAACATACCGGTTGATCTATTAATTGATAAGTAGGAAACGTTGGAATTAATCTTAAATATAAAAGGCTCGTTAACGGTCACTTTGTCTAATTTTAAAGTTTTCAAATTTGAACCGAGACTTATATCCTGATCGAGTACCACATCCTCAATGTTCAAATAAGTCAAGTTCATGTACACTTTTCTATCATATGTGAGTTGCGAATGGACCAAACGAAGTGCTTTCAAATCACTAGCTTGTGAAATATCAATATTAGTGTCAGAATACGTGACGTATAAGTATTTAAGTCCTTTACTAACACACAACACAGCATTATTTTCAGATGAATATTTGTTTATAACGAGAATTTGGATGCTCTCTCCAATTATACACGTCTGTTTTACTTTCACATCGTCAAAACTTAGTGTGGTACAATTTTTTTGGCCTTTAAGGATTAAAAGTTGTATTTTTCCATCCTTTATACATGGTAACACTGTACTTTCAATTTGTTTAACGAGATTTATAGTGTTGATGCCGATCTTATTGAAATCAACGTCAGGATTTTCGCGATTGCTGGCTTCAAGGGTACGAATGGTATTGTTTGCATCAGATTCTATATATGATCGTAATTTAGTGTGCTCAACTTTACAGTAAAAAGCAACATTGTCCAAAACCATTCTGGTTCCCGTGTAATTTTTTGCCGGAATGGACAGTAGTGATGATAATAATAAATCATTCTTCACATCATTTACTTCTAATTTGTTAAATTCTGTTACATTAGGAGCATTTAATTGACCCGTGAACATATCTAAGTCCAAGCTAGCGCATTCTTTTTCAAATGTGATAAGTGATGTTTCGTCTAAAGTTACGTTTAGAAACGCAGCTTCGCTAATATTCACAGTTATTACAATGTTTCCTTTCAATATCATGTTTTTAATTTGATGTTGTATGAACCTGTGGATGTCTTAACAATTCTCAGAATGTTTTTTTCACCAGAGATTTGTACTGTGGCGGCACCATCTTTAAAAATATGTGGAATCGTAAATTTTCCGATGCATCCCGATAGCGTAATTTTTTCGAAGTCACCATGTATGGGAAGAATGTATTGGTCAGGAACCATAATATTTGTAAAACTGAATATTTTGACAGCTGGTTTAAGTATTATAGTATTATTGCAGAAATATTTGCTTGATAGTAACATTCGATTTTTGTCAAATAGGCTATCTTCTACGTTTAGTATCATGGTATCGAATTCTCTGAAAATATTGGAATTAAATCTTTTACAATCTAACCATACTACTTTTTCTAGACAACCGACACAAGTAAACAAAACGGTACCACAAATGTTTTTCAAGTACACACTTTGAACGTTCTTAGAAAATTCAACAAAATCGCCACACTGCATTTTAATATCGGACATTTCTATTTCTGTTATATTTTCATTGAATATAAAATTTTCTGGTAATGATGCTGATCTTAGAACAAATTTATTTGGTTTTGCACTGTCATTCGTTTTCAAAAGTTCAACCGAGCCTGATTTAATTTCAATAGTGATATCTTTTCCCGTGTTAACATCAACTAACTGAACCGATCCGGTAAAATTATGTAATTTGATGCTCGTAATATCATTGAATATCTTAAGTATGGCTTTACTACCAAGTTTCACATTTGACAGAGTTAACGTTTTAATACTTGGCGGTATAATTATTATATTACCAAGAAATGAAGCATTGTGCATTTCTAATTCTTCTATCAAACTTGAGGTGTTGTTTTTGACCACGATTGAGTAACTATTACTGAGTTTGAACCAAAAGTTTTGTTCAAGATGAGGAATAGAAACTTTACCAGTTACTTGTTCAATATTTATAATTTTACAACTTTTATCAATTTCCAATATCTTTCCCTCGGCAATCTCTGAGTGCTTTATGATAATTTCCTCAAGAGTACAGGGTAGTTCCAAATCTGTCAAGACGTGCGAATATACCATATTCAACATTTTTATATTAGATGGCAAAACAACGCCTTCTACCAGTTTGCATGCGTTTAAGTAAATATCTATATCATGAGATAACCTCAAATTTAAATCAATAGCCAAATCAATACTTTTGAACCGTAAAACTAGCTTTTGCACGCAGCTGAGTGAGAGAAAATTACATTTCAATATTCCAATGATCTTATCAACGATCATGTCGTTTGAAATTTTTGCACCATTTTTGCGGTTTTGTACATCATACAGTATATCATCGAAATGAATGTCTACGACAAGTAGATATTTCTCAGAAAATGGATCTTTATATATCTTATACAGTTGTTCATGGTTTTCCAGGATTGAAGAGCTACTTAGTGTGATATGACATCTTTCATAAATAAATAGAATATTCAATGACATTGTATATGCAGGCAATGAGCTTTCTTCTTTTCGGATGTTAGATGCGAGTAATATATTACCTCTGCTATCTATCATATGTAGGTACAAGGTCGGCTTAATATTATCTATGAAATCATTATATTGTGTTGAAAAGGAACAAATGAACGCAGTTTGGTCTGATTGTGAAGATCTTGTTTTACTCACGAATATCCGATTAAGTTGATCGTATATATTTTCATTTCCAAACAACTGCTGGCAAACTGAGCGTTGAATCATCTGCCCATTATCCATAAATAACACAAAGGAGCCCATTATTATTTCATAAATTTCATTAACTGAAAATTGTACATCGCTATGTAATGATACACATATTGCTTTCAAAAACAGTGATTTCTTAACTGGAATCTTCATTTTGAAATATTGATATTGGCATACATCTTCAGAACACGTTTCAATGCTTGTTACAAACTTTTGTCCATTCGCAGATATTGCGATCATCTCATGTCTCTTATCCCGTTTAAAAATGCCCATTTCATCAATTAAGCGGTCATATATACTAAAATTTAAACTCGAAAGTAAGGTTTTCGATTTTGTTAAATCATCATTGGATACACTTGCTAGCTGTACATCCTCCAGGCTGTTAGCAATCATGATATCATTAGCGTAATCTCCGTGTTCAGTCTTAAACAATAAAATAAATCTTATAAGAACACCAGTGGCATGAGTCATGGATGGATACATAAAAGATATTCTTTTTTTCTGTTTTATAGCACAAGATCTTCCATAATCGTCGCTATGTATAAAAAGGTAACTTCCAAGTTGGTTAATCATATGAAAGAAATGATTTATGGATCCATTGCCAAAATCATATTTACTATCGTGCATCATATACAACAAAAATATAGCAATTTGTTTTAATAAATCGCTTAGTGTCTCGTAAATTGATATTTTTGACAAGTTTGCCGTTTTTAGTATTTTTTGCTATCAATGTTTTATTCCTGTTACGAACTGAGGTTAGATTCCCACACTGATAACAAAATATAGTTACCTTAAGATAATTAAAATGCTTTTTATATGGTTGCTTTTTTGTTTTGAGCGTCTTTTTAAAAAATTATAATTACGTTGTATACGAACTTACACTCCATCGAAAATGAAAATATGTTAGAAATGGAAAGAATTTAAGTGTATAATCGTTTGAAACATGGTTTTACGTAAATATGAGAAGTTAATTAATATAGAAATCGATTTATGCTTTTTTGTAGCAGATTCAAAAAATTTTTACGTTTCATTGGAACTAGAAACGTCATCTCATTTAAAAAACAAATGTACAAATAGGTGCTAACAAATTACCGAGAAGATACACGAATACTAAATTTTAGTTTGTCTATATTCGAAATCATATAAATTTAGTCAATGCACATACCAAAGAGTTTTAATACACCAAGCATATAATTGGATATAAACTAATACTGTGAGCTAACAGCACTATTTCATTTACAAAATAAAAATCTGATTTGGTATGCGTTCAAAAAGAGTTATTTGTTTTTTGTTTTTAATTTCATTTTAAATCTACCATTTTTGAGTTGTTTGTGTTTCTCATGAGGCTAGTAGATCAATTCCGGTCACCTGCAGAATTTTCGCTTAAAAACAATTGATATGGATTACTAAATGAATTTGAAAACACTGGAAAGGCATAACAAGACATGGATCCTTTTTATTGCTAGATTGTTGAATAAAAATTGTTAATTTTTTTGCATAATTAAGCAATCATTTTGCGAGCTGTCTTTCTATATTTATGATGATAATGAAATCTTTTGATAAACAAGTTTCACATTTCGGAGCTGCAAAACTAAAGCACAAAACCATTTCACGTATAATTGCGAAAATTATATCTTGATGTAATTTTTACTTGAATTAGTCTGTTTTTTCTGCAGTACCACATTTGATTACATTTATTATGCATTTTCCAACACTCAAAGATTTATAAACCTATAAATGGCCTGAGATTTAAGCGAGATTCTTCTTATTTAACTTGTAAGTGCGGACACGTATAATTTTTTTCCGGTTTACATAATTCGACAAACCTAGACGTCTTTTGACTAAAATTTCATCATACATTCTTTCTTAGTGCACGTTTAAAGATATGTGATTGCTGAAATATCATTTAAATAAAAACCAATTGGTTTTTATGCGAATTAAATTAATGTTTTCTCCAAGCGTGTACTACAGATCGTCTAGAAAATGAAGATTTCAGGCTAAAATTTGAAAGTTGTTTAAATAAAACGCCATAGAAATTTTTGAATTTTTACTACCGCTAAGAGAACATTTTAAAATATTAATATATACACGAACGCATTTTAATCGAAAAAAATGTATTTACACATATTCAGATTTAAGATTTGAAAAATGAATAGAAGACTCGTCAACAGAACTTCTCTTAAAATGACCGATATAAAACTAACTTCTTAATACTCCGTGATATTGTAATTTCATTATTTAACAATTTCATTTTCGGGCAGCTGTGTTTATTCAGCTAATGATGTAAATTAGAAAAACCTTTTCAAATATGTTGTCGTAATGCTTGCGTTATGGTCCTTGACGAAACTATTTCTTGCTAAAAAACTCCGGAAGTGTTTTGCTTTTTCACAGATTATTGTTTTGGAAGAAATCAAAGTGAAGTATCAAACTAGTTTTCTAAATTGTATGTAAGAAGGTATTCATGATTATTGCTGGCCCGGAGACAACCTCCCCTATTTAATCACAT
>JH994083.1:20065-30895 GCA_000316135.1 Trachipleistophora hominis | reverse complement strand
TTATTACTGGTTGTTTTCAATTTTATCAAGCCATTAATGGTTTGCTTATTATCCTTTTTTGTATTTCCATCTACTTTTTTTGTTTTTATTTCATGCTAAGATGTTAAACACGAATTTCTTACTTTTCCAGGACTAAAATAATTTATTCTGTAAGGCTTGTCTATTATAGGAGTCTATCTTTAATTAATATATAACATTTACAGTTGCTTAAAGCATTTTTTCGTAATTGTTTCGCTATTCTTTCGTAAACGTATCCACTCCTTTTTATCTAATCAACAAAATATATGCTTAATATCATCACTATTTCTTTAAAAATGCATATAAACAGGGATTGAAGCTGAATTTTTGAGTTGAAATATTTTGATAAGTATTTATTTTTTGTAGCTGAATTTTGCTCGAAATATCTGTTTTGATTTTTGTTGCAAATAGCGCAATCGTAAAAAATCAAAAAATACCATAATGTTAATTTGTTGAAACATGCACAGGAGTGAATGGTAGTTAACGTCTCAGAAAGTGAGATTTTTAAACAGACTACAACCTTTTATTTTATGCTGAAATGTAAAAAACAATTTATATTTTCTTGAAGTGTAAAATAATTTATTTAAAAAATTGATCAATCAATTTCCAAGTTATCCTTTTATTATTAGGAATGAATATAGTACCGTGTAATGCTATTTCATAGCAGACAAGAAGAGTATATTTGGTTATGTAGTATGTATCAAGGAGATAATTAAACGAACTTTTAGTTAAAAAAACCTGTAGTGCTGTGGCACACTTAGTTGACAGATAGTAGATATTTATATTGTTCTGAATAACTCTTCGATAAAATTTCTAATAATGCTGTCCACTACTACACTTTGCACAACCTTTATTGGACAATTCCCATTCGTAAAATGGAATATTACTTTGATTAATCCTTTAGAAATAGTATATTCGCCTAATAATAGTACTTGTTACTCTCTTCAATCTTTCTCGCCATTTACATATTTTTGCTAAAGTCGAAGAACTAACTTCTGGTCGAAAGTATACTTTTTTGCCTACGTTGTAATCAACTAATATATAAATAGAAAAGCGTCCTAAAAAATAATAATTGTGCAAAATTCAAAAAAGGAAAACGTGTGCTCTTTCATCACAACGACCGATATCGTCAAAGATAATAAATATATTCATGTCCAATATTTTCAATATGTTTAAGATTAATGAGAGTATTTTTTAACTACATCACGCTCGCTTTGATGAATAAACAAGATGCAATCTCATGTACGTCTAGTAAGAGAGGAGCACCAAGAAATAACTATAATCTTAATTATTATGCTCAATTGAAATACGAACACACATTTGATATTCTATAAAACCTATAAATTATTCGCTTCCTTGAATCAACCAATCAATTTATGTGTTGCTTGTTTAATACTCAAATTGCTTTTATCATTTTTATTTAGACGACAGGATATAAATTTAATTATTTGTGCGATCAAAATTCATTTTCACCCGCAAATTATTTAATATGTATGTATTATTAGCGACTGCTTTATAACAACTTGTGTGTTCCATGGTGTTATAGCGTAAGCTTTTAGATGGAAGTCGCTTTCTTGCGCATATAATCGGCAAAAATATTTTGAAATGGTAAATTAAATAATAAATTGCTTGTCTTATTTGCTATTAAACTATGAAACAATAAATTTATATTATCTTAAAGGTACAAAATTTTTTTCTCAGACTGACAAGCTCGCTAACAAACACTTTTCTCAAAAAATAAACGGTTATAAAGATAAGTTTAGAATTTATCAGCTTAGTTAACGTTAACATTTATAGCTAAAATCCAATTTAGTGTTTTTGGAAACAATAAAATATAAAAAGATGAGAAAATAAAAAAGAACAAATATGAATTTGTCCTTTGTAAAAACGTCAACTATGCTTGTTCGATGGATTTTGTTGTTTGAAAGGGAAGCAGAAGACGATGAGTCAAATTTTTTAATCTTTAAAGACTTGTATGAAGCACAGCTGAAAAATTTTTATGAAGGTATTTCGGAGATTTGCCTATTGCAAATACCGATTTTCAAGATGAAAGAATACAATGCATTGGTTGATCCTCTAAATATTATTAAACCAAGCGGTTTGTGCGAAGATGTTGACATAGTCAGAGAAAAATCTGCTGAAAAAGATAATAACGATCACGTAGCAAGGTATATGACCATGAAAATTCCTGTCACAAAATCGATTTTTCTGAAAGCGATTAACGCCTCGTTAGAAAACAAAATAACGCTTTCGGATTCTGAAATTTATGACATTCTAGACCATCTGATACTTTTCTTAGATAATAAAATAATACTTAGGCGTGTTATATGCCAGCAATTACTGAACGATGGAGACTTGTATAATCGGCTCAAAATTTGTTCTATGGAGAGGTCGGGTTCGAATCAACAAAAGAATCTACGATTTGAAATGGCCTACAAAAATTTAATAGCAGAAATGCAAAACGAAATGTATGTGGTAGTAAAAGATGAATATAGTAATTTTGCATTTGTTTCAAGTATTGACGGAACCAAAAGCGAACCACCTCTCTATGCAAACACCTTAAGTATACTCTATCACTTTCCAAAATGTATTTTGAAAACAACCAGTACTTTTATATTTAGAAATCGCAAGCTTTTGTATAAAACATACAATGAAGTACCATTTCACGAACTTCATATTGTTATCGATATTGATTTCTCAGATATTGCTTGTCACATATTGCATAGAAGTGATCACATGATATCTCTTAGCGATTCTTTTAAAAGCAAAATTCGTAAAATCTTAAAATGTAAATTTCTGACTTTTCAACATGTGAAAAAAGTCATTTTACGATTTGCAAGAATGCGTCTTAACTTCGATTTAAGCTTTTTATCAAATCCAGAATTAGAACTATACATAGAAGATTGCGTTTTAAAGAAAGGCTTTATATTACCTAAAAGACTTAAAAAATTAACAATTTGTGATTCATCTTTATCAATTTCCATGATTTTACCTATTACTTTAGAAAATATTTCAATGAAACGTTCTCAAATTAAAACAAATAATACCTTGAACGTTAATATTGGATGCATAGTCGTCGATATAGAACATTGCTCGGGCCATGTCTGTGTTCCTCAGATTGAAAAAATGTTAAATATTCAATTTGGTGAGGTGTGGTCGATCAAAATCACGCTGAAAAATGATGAATGTGTTGATATACTGAAAGTTGTTAATGGAACCTTTAAGAACACCATGATAAATATAAGCCAAGAAGTGAAAACTCTTATCCTCAAAGAGGTGAAATTTTTACCTGAAACGCAACTTATCGTAAGATCGCATATAGAAAGCATAATTTTAACCCGATTCACCGGAACAGTTCATTTTCATAGCCTCATTAGCAACGCAATCATATCGATAACTATTACAAATGGTTCAATGATATTGTCTAAATCGAAACAAAACTATGGAATGTTAAAATTTATGTTACATTCGGCCATTGTTATGAGTACTAACGAATTTAATGAGAGAGTATCAAAGCTAGATATGAAAAACGTCAACATCATGAATAATAATTACATAAAAATTCATAAAAACACCCGAAATATTTCCTTGGAAAATATCAGCGGGCAATTTTTGTTGGACAATATTTACGGTTTCCAAAGAATTGATCTAGCGAGTGATGGTTACTTTTACTTAAGAACACTTGACCAACACCAAACATTTTCAGTCTTATCGTGTCTATATAGAGGCAATGAGCTGGTATTAGAGAATACCCGCATAAATAATTCTATTTTTCTTGGTCCTTCTATCAAGAGGCTAAAGCTCAAAAATATTGTGATCGCAGAAAATTGCAGTTTGCGAATTGATAATGACATCGAAGGATTGAAGATTAAAGATTGCACCGGAAAGTTTAAAATACCGTTTATTTCCCATGAACACGAATTAATGATAAATTTTACTCAATCAGAATATTCGCTTGAAATCACAAAAACGTCGGTAAATGCGTATAGTATAACAGCGATAAACATGATCATTGAAATATCAATATTTATAAACGTAAATATTAGCGATTTGAATCTCCAAAACGTGCTAATAAAGGAAAATGCAGTCCTATCTCTCAACTATACATGCATCAACGTTTCTTTGAATAATTTGAAAGGCCGGTTAAACATACGTAACAGCACAGCTCTCGATACGTTGGTATTGCACAACATGGATTTCACGGAAAATGCGTCCATATTGGCCATTCCGATCAATCGTTTTGAAGCGTGCAACCTTCTTCTAAGCCACCATGTGATAATTCCTTGCGTGCCCACTCAGTTCAAACATCATGAATCGATCTACTCAAGCATGGAAAACATACTACGAGGAATACCGCTTAATAATCTGAAAAATTTCCTCCTTAACCATAACAGAACATCAATAAACCTTATCCATGTGCTAAGGAACGTTGGAAGTAGTGAATCTCGTTTTCTTGTAAACGGGTTTGTAAAGCTCTTCAACGAGGATGGCCTAGAAAATTGCACAAAGCTAAAGCTTAAAAATTTTCAAATTCTAAACCACGTGGAAATTGTTAAAGATGTAAAAATCCTCCATTTAAGTCATGTCCGGTCCGCCAATGGCTCAACTCTGCGCTTGAACAAGGAAGTGGAGTGCCTTAGGATGAAATGCACCACGGTTGATATCGACATCACCAGAGCCATCCATTTGAAATCAATTACTATTTGGAGCTCATTATTTATTTACGATTGCAAAGCGTATCAATCTTTGACATACTTGTATCTTTCAAAGTTAGAAATTGGACAGAACGTGTGCATAGGGAACACTCTTCAAACGTTGAAGCTTCACAACGTGGTTATCAAACGCAGCTGCATGTTCAAAATAGGTAAGAACGTCTCATATCTATCCATAGAAAAATCAAGCGGTGTAATGCACATGTCGGGCGTAGGGGGCCTCCGATTCCTGGTTTTGAACGAAAAAAATACTATCAGGTATAGAAGGGCACTCAGAACACCAAAGAAATACGCGTGGTATTTTGCGGATTTCTGTTTTGAGGGAGACATTCAATTTTCAAATGATAGTGCGGAAATTGTCCTGGAACGCTGTGAAATCGCTGAGGGTGTAAAACTTTTGTTCGGTGAGGGATGTAAAAGCGTGAAATTGGATGTGAATAGGATTGATTTGAATGGCTATAACGCTGTTAATCTGGAAAAAATAACATTAACAAACGTTTTACCGCATATTCTTAACAAAGCTTTTATGTTAGGCTCGCTCAATACCTTAACAATTCAGAATTTTAAGGTAACCAATGTAATAAAGTGCGCGGACCATATACGCACTGTCATATTGCAAATGGTAGATGTGGTGAAAAAAAGGACATTTCACATTGGTGAGAACTGTGAAGAAATTCATTTTATTTATTGTACGGGAGTATTCAACTTGGCAACGGTCAGAAATTTGAAAAAACTTGTCATAATTCCACAGATACACGGCAAATTATTTTTTAAAAACTCTCTTCATTTTTTGCACTCTGTATTAGATTTGGAGATGGCTTACAACTTTGAAAGCAGTTTTCTACAAGCGGTGTTGGTAAATTGCATCAGTGTTGTGAGACTAACATTACACAGCCTAAAATATAGAAAATCGATACAAATGGACATATTTGCGTTTATTTCCTTTAAGAATATCCTCAATATTTCTTGTTCTGATCATTGGCTGAAGGAGAAGTTTCCACAATTCAACCTTGCCCGTCCATCACTTCTAAATGCAGACAGAGCCATGATAATCAACCTAAAAATGAATGCCTTGTTCAACGAACTGATTACCTTTGAAATACGAAATCGCCTCCAGCACTTAAACCTGGTCGGATTTAGCATTTCCAAAAAAAATGGAGAACAACTTAAACTGTTCCAGAATCTTAAGACGCTTATCGTAGATTATTATTTTATTGATGAGAATTTTTTTTCGTTCCTGCCATCAACACTCGAAGCACTTGAAATTGTAGAAACGAACATATTTTTTGGCGCTAATTGTACCGACAAAAACGCAAATTTTGCGTTGAAAATGTGAGGATTTAAGAAAGAACGTGAACTTGAAGAGCTTAAGGTTGAACGGAAAGCTTTTCTGTACCAATAACGTTTTTGCTTTCCTACCGGAAAACCTGCAGACGCTTAAAGTTGCCTGGTTTCACCTAAAAGATGCTCAGAAAGTAGAAATATCAACAAAGAGAATAACGTTGCAACGATTCGTACTATGTGTGAGAGTTGATAACAGGCACGTATTTTTTGATAGAGATCCATTTAAAAGACAGCACCATTTTTTGTTTGATTACTTCCGCCGTTTTATTAACTTTGAAGATCTTAAGGAGTTAATTATTGAAGTGGATGGTGAAGAAATAGACCTTGACACAGAAACGTACCGGATAAAATAACATTTTATTTATCTAATAATCCTATTTAACAGAATTTAGATAAGCATCAAGCAAACGCTTTATTAGTTAAGAAAACTTTCAAGACTCGAATTGATTAGTACTAAACGTATTAATAAAGATTATGTTATATTTTGAATTTCTATTCCTAGGTTACCACTGTTACGTGTTCATACGTGGCATATTTAAACACTCTTGTTAGTATAGATAAGGTGTAATTTACGCTAATACATGACGTTATCCTTTAAATGTTACAACCTATTGATATCTCTAATGCTATTATCAAAGTTAAATTTATTTGTCAGCAGCTTAAAGTCTAAAAAACGGTTAATACGGAAGAAAAGTGATTAGAAGAACTAACACGTAAATACTTATGATTAGAAGACCATTCGAACACTACACCATAGTATTAACGATTTGACAGCAATTAAATAATTCCCGTCAAAATTAAAATTAATGATTTGTTGGTTAATGAGTCTCGTTATGGGCAAAATATAAAATCCCCTCCGTTTTGTACGTGTGAGACCGTCATTCATGGTCGTACTTTAGATAAATTTACGACATTAATATCGCTGGTAATACATCAACGGATATTACGATCGTTTTTAATCCTCTAGTGCATTTCATTCTATGTAAAAGAATGAGATACGATGCCTTGTTTTTTTACTGAAAGCCAGTTTAACTATCACCTCACACAGCAACATCTAATCAAACTTACTCTTCTGTTCCGCTAGGACCGACCATGGCAACCGGCCTTTGGTTCATGGAATACGATGTCTTGCAAAAAATGAGATAACCACCGAAAGCACGCATTATAGTGTAGTATCTACTACCATTCAACCTTATAGTATTTAATAATGCTCATATACTTTGTAAATAACTGTTGGAAGTAGTACCCCCTCATGTCAACATTAAATAAAGTATCCTCTGTAAGTAACAATAACTTTAAACTAGTTATCATTAGCTAGTTGTGGTCCTGATCATGTTATTTTCTTACTTCATAATCACTATAATTAACGATTGACCCCTCATGAGACAAGTCCTAAACTCTATGGTATTGTCCTAACTAATAAATAAATGATAAAGTAAAATTATATAGTGTTATCTTCGTGTTTTATAATAATTACATCGTTTAGTGATAATTTAAATTATAAATATTAATTAACAACCTTCCTACTTCTATCAATACACTAAAACATTGATGACTCGTTCTAGTGAAGTAGAAATGTAACGTATTAACAACGATGTATTTATGTTGCGGAAATATTTTGTATATCCAATTAATCATTGGAGGGATGTTCTGTGCAAAGTACGAAAAAATGTATTGCTGGTTGAACGTTACCAGGGCGTAATACACTGCTACAACAAAGAACTTCCTCAACACACTGCCGGTTAAATAGCGCAAAGTACGAAAAACCAAATCATTTCACGAGAGACCATAAAAATAAAAAAACTGTAAACAATCAAAAATCCATAATAAATCAACTCTTTACTCTCAAAGTAATCTCAACATCATTATTTTGCAAAAAGGTGGCTACCTTCTCCAAGAAATCATGTGTCGTCCTAAACTCGAATTTCCTACCATAAACGAACAGCTTATACCTGCTCCACGTTGCAGTGCCCTGACCGCAAGGCGACTTGCGTGTGGTTACCTGTCCCTTTATGGTTTTTAAATGTTTCACCGGCGGAATGTTTTCTTGGTGCTGCATGGCATACGCGTAAAAATCTCTGCAAACTATGTCCAATATGTTCTTCTTTGTAGACAGAAGCAAAAGCTCAATTGTTATTTCAGGAAGTAACTGCGGTTCTTCTATTTCTAATTTCTTCTGGTCCAATTCTTCCATCTGATTCTCGTTTTTTATGGGTGAGAAATATTTTTTTATTTTATTCCATTTTTAAAGAAGTGAAAAGAAATCGTTTGATAGACGCTGTGGAGAGGTGTGATGTGGACATACTCAACTGGCGGGAGAGGTAAAGAAAGATGCCTACACCAGATTTGAAAGTGTAACGTATGGTTTGACTATCTAATTGGGAGGAACGTAGTGTAAACGCACTTAATAAACCGATTTTTACCAAAATTGCTAAACAAGAGTTATGAGCACTGGTCCGCATTTCTTCTCGTTTTTTTGTTTGAGAGTCATTTTAATTAAATCTTCTTACCACTACACATTTTAGCAGACTCTCCTGGCGCGCTAGCGCCTACCATGGCCTCGTAGGCCTTTGATTCACGGAAGTTCTTTTCCTGAGCTTGAGAAATAAACCTGATTATTTAGTTCATTGAAGAAACGCTATTTATCTTGTCAAGGATCGTTCAATGTATTGAAATTGATTGCAAATAACATTCATCTAACGAGATAGTTCAGTGATCATGAAAATGGAAATTAATTTTACAGTGAATAACCTTTCTATATTACTACATAGAAAGGCTCGTTCGTAAATAACGTGCAACATATCGTTAATTTAAAATAGACCGGTTCTAAGAAATTTTTTTCTGAAGAAACATATTTACTTAATTACTCAACATTCACAGTTCTAAGGAATCGTTTTGTTTTATTGGAAGCTTAAAGAGTTATATCAGGGCACTTTTTCTTCCTTTCTTTGTAACGAGTCTTTATATATCACTACAGCTTGATAATACGATTTAGCACTATCAGGCCGAAGAAATGTAACAAACTGCATTTTAATGCCGTTAATACGTGTTTATTACCTTTTAAAATACGTAATATTTACTATTCGTGTTATTTTATCATGTCGTAGTGTGTAATTGATAGCTTGATAAAAATCTTAAAGTTTTATCCTTCAAAGGTGGTATGTACAAATTACATATTAAAAGGGCAATAGAGGTGCTGTTTATAGCCTTTCTCGCTTTCTTAATAGTGTGCTGTACTGAATCATTGAAGGAAAATAGAAGATTTCTAAGCTTTGTGAAAAACAATGAAGGATACCAAGAAATGCTAGGAATCAGAAAAGATGTAGCCTACGTTTGTAACCTTAATAAATCAGAAACGAGAAATATTGCGACGTACGATCTGTTTGTTCCCGAAACATTTAATGCACGCAATTCAGCGATAAACTCCTTGCTATCGAACAACAATCATGTCATCAAATGTTTCATCGTGTTACGCAACAAGAAAGTGATTCCCCCATTTTATAAGTTGACCATCTTCGTTAATATTGGATTGTTGTTTCTTAGAAATTACGAATTGGCAAGTACGAAGTGTTTTCTACATCAATTGCTTAGAGGAACGAGAAATGGAAAAAACATGACGATCAATTGCGATAAAAATCGTATTAAATTGTATATTGGAGATGATAAAGGAGATAATCACAAACATTTTGTGTATAAATGTAAGGAAGACGCATCTTACGACATCACTATATTCGTTCTTTCGTATTTATTCAAAAATTACCTTTAATTAAACCATTAAGTGTCATTTTCAGTCACTGTAAGATAATTTCTGATCGAATGTGTCATTTACTACGCCATGTGAATCACATGCTTAACATTTTTTCAGATCAATTAATTAAAAAATTTCATCTTTCTTAAATTCGACCAGTATGCGATCTAAAACTTTTTTAATCATATACTGCATTTGTACGGTTCAATAAATAACACATGTACGTATGATAGCGTGAATATTCTATTGTTGTAATTCCTACTAAGCACTGTTTAATGGCAGTATGAAAATTAATTTATCGGTATTACACGGGTGATGACTAAATGGTAAACAAGATAAGAAATGTATTTTACACAATTTTAGGGTAGTAGATGAGTACTTCATGTGAGAGAGAGGAAGTTTAGACAACAACGGACAATTTTATGGTCTTAAAATTACAGAACAGTTTAGTTATCATCTCTCACTTATTGTCCAGCTAAATACTTTAATCTATTTTTCTTTTTAGATTGAAGGAGCTTTATTTGAGAAATCCGGTGATTAGACACTTTAATCCATTGAAACCGGCCATAGCCACCAGTATTTTCACGAACAGTTTTACAGTAATTTATATCAAATGCTGATGGAATGCGTGATAAACAATTACTTCGTACTTTTTTTAATTAAAAGCCGGTTTAATTATCTTCTTCATACATACTACCTAATCAAACGCGCTCTTCTGGTCCGCTGGGACCGACCATGGCCACCGGCCTTTGGTTTATGGATTTACTTCGTACTTTAAAAGCAGAATATCATCAATCGCTCTGATAATTCATTAGAACTCGATAATTATAAACTTACAGAAATTTTTTATCCAAAAATGTGTAAAGTGATGAATAAACACGTTTTTAAAGAATAAAGATTTATCAAGAAAGTCTTTAACATAAAAGAACTTTGCACAGCCCTGTTCATCCAAACGACAAGATATTCGTGTAACTATCGCATTGCATCCTTACATTACTTGATCAAGCT
>JH994083.1:9669-19766 GCA_000316135.1 Trachipleistophora hominis | reverse complement strand
TTTAGAAATAAAGAGAAGAATGTGACCGTATTTAATTCAAATTACAGGAATAAAAAGAAGATTCTGTAAGAAAGACAGTGCAATAAGAAAAGATGTGCTCCTGTACATTCAATCATTTTCATTCTTCTCAATTTCACTGTCCAAATCATACCAGCTCTTCTCAACACAGTCACGAACTCTCCTTACGTAACATTTCCTGTCATTGTCAAACAAATTTGCAGCCTCTAAATTAGCAGGCGATTGCACATTCGGGTCATTGAGCATCGACTGCACGCTCATCAACACAGTCATGACATTAAACGTAGGCGACCAACGGTTCGTTAAAATGTCCAAACAAAGATCGCCGTTGGCGTAAATATTGGGATGATAAACTTTGCTGATGAACTTGCAGGTTGGTGGCGTACACGGGTATGACTCATCGAAGGACATTGTCATGCTGAACGTGGCATCCTCAAAAGGAGTGTCCTTTGGTCCGATTATGAGTGCGCACCACGTTAGAATATCGTCCTGTAATGGAGCTGCGAATACCGTCCGGTTTTTCGTATTTTCTAAGTCTTTCAAATCTTTCATCAGTCTACGCTTGGTAGGAGTTGACATGGGGGGTATGAAATGACGAGGAATATAAAAGAAGGAGATAAAATGTGTAACATGTGATGGTAGCAGATCAGGTTGTACACTGTTACTATAGGTGCTGCTGCATAGTAAACATTGGTTTGAGTGACAGGACACGTTATATCCTTGATTAAAAGGCTTTTTAAAAGGGGGGTATACTCGGTGTAATAAAAAATACAAGATTTGTCTACAAACGATACAACATCATCATTACGATAATTTTAGCTTTCCTATAAATTGTACGATGGGGCAATTCTCGAAATAGGGGTGAATCACTACATGCAGCGGGCATGGTCTATCTAAGCGGAACAGAAGGATTTCTGTGTGTGGAGAGGGTAGCAAAAATAAATGCCATGGTCGGCGCTCAGCGCGCCAGGAGAGTCTGTTTGGTGTGTGAGGAATTGTAAGGCGTTAATTAAACTGACTTTCAAGCAAAAATAAATAAAAACGCTTTTAGTTAAAAAACCATAACATCTAAGAATTCAGAGGTTAGTTTTGATTTTTAGATCCTCTTACAGCAAATAAATATTTGGACTATTTTGGCAATCATGGTAACAAAAACTGTTTGTTCATCAAAATGTAGCAAAGGAGTAATTTATTATGACGGTAAAGGATGAACGTTTACGTACGTATCATGTTTACCGCCAATGATAGCACCGTAATGTATTATTGCCGTATTTTGTCAGTTTTAAAGGATATTGTCCCGTAATTACAGCACGATACTAAACTGTACAAACAAGCTTAGGATAATCGTTTGTAGAGACGCATTGCAATTTAAATATTTTACGAACACCTTCAGAATCTTTGGATAGGATCATATAATACGGCGTTACTTGTTCTTTTGTGTCTATTCCTTTGTTTCGTTATATTATAATTACCTCGGAATTTACGAGATTTTTGAGTACCCCCATATGAGAGAAATCAATAAAATTGAATTGAAGGCCTCTTATGACGACTTTATGAAGAACCTGAGTGAGCTCATTGATTCAAACAACCCCAAAGCTGATGAATACTTGGATAGAATAGAAAATGCTGTCTTTGACATTCTTATAGAACTAGAGGAGAATAACGAGGAGTGATAAGCTATGGTTAAATAGGTTGGTCAATTATTCCAACAACAGTATAGGAGTTGTGGTGACTTGGTGGTATATTGCGGTTTTACAGTTGATGACCTGGGAATGAGTCGTGGTAAAGTTGTAGTTATAAACGATAATAAATTTCTTATGTAGTTGAAATCCTTTCTTATTTGTGTGGATGATGTGATATTGACTGTCATAGAGAAGAAATGTAGAGTGCTCGATACTTAAAGAGATTACATTTAGAAAGTGAGCGTTATGCTTATTTATTAATACTGTACTGGCCAATGAAGAGAAGTGTTTTTGAACGCACATTTTTAGTAAAATCTAATAAATTAAATATAAATAGTTGTCAATATCGCCATCGTAACCGGCGGTAGCTCAGTGGTAGAGCATGCGACTGTAGAGGTGACGTAGTCATCGCATTGTCGGTGGTTCGATTCCGCCCCGCGGGAATTTTTTCTTTTTTCCTAGGGTGTTGATCAGCACTTTACTTTACGAGGACACGGGACTAATTCATCACTTAACTACGAATAGCAAAATAATTTTTTGTACTGCTCATTTTCCTAATTCGTTATTTCCCAGACAGTTTTGGTCAATTACAGCCACACTTATTCGAAAAGACATGATGAGCGTATTACATTCACAATTTGCCAAGTTTTGCGTTCGTCTGTTTCCACAGCAACTCTTTTAATTTTCGTAAGCACTCCCCTCCGATTTACAAAAAATGAGCAAACCAGCAATCGTAGGCATTGACCTAGGAACAACCAACTCGTGCATTTCTATAATGCAGGACAACGTGGCCACAATAATAGAGAACCAGGAAGGACAGCGAACTACGCCAAGTGTGATTAATATTTCGGGTGAAAACGTGATAGTTGGCAAACCGGCCCAGCGCAAACTGCTAACAGATCCTGAACACACTATTTTTAATGTAAAGAGACTTATCGGCCGGAAATACGCCGATGTTAAGGAATATACGAAAAGATTGCCGTTCAGTGTTATAGACGACAACGGAGAACTGAAGATTAAAGTGGATGATAAACGTTATGAACCGGCGAAGCTTTCGTCGTTTGTGCTATCGAAACTTAGAAGTGCTGCGGAGAGTTTCTTGAGCAGGCCAGTTAAGTTTGCAGTTATAACTGTGCCTGCGTATTTCAACCATACACAGCGGGAGGAGACTAAAAAGGCGGGCGAGTTGGCCGGGCTCAAAGTGCTACGGGTACTCAATGAACCGACCAGTGCAGCTCTAAATCATGCAATCACAGGTCACATCGCTGTATACGACTTAGGCGGTGGTACGTTTGATATCTCCATTCTGGAAAAAAGTGACAATATTTTTGAGGTTAAAGCGACCGCAGGGGATTCTTTTCTTGGTGGGGATGACATTGACAACACTTTGACAGATTTTTTGATGGAAAGGTTGAAAAATGGCAGGGAAATGAGTGACATTGATCTGGCGAAAATTAGGCCTAGAATTAAAAAAGCAGCTGAAAGTGCGAAGAAGGAGCTATCAACACAGGAAACCGTGACGATTGATATTCCATACGCGTACAAGGATACGCATTTTACGTATGAGCTAAAACGTGCTGAATTTGAGGATGTGGTTGCTCCACTGATAAAAAGAACTGTTAAACCGTGTTTAAAGGCCTTGAAAGATGCAAATATTGATCAAGTAGATCACCTCGTGCTCGTAGGTGGAATGACAAGGATGCCGTTGGTTAGAAAGCTGAGTGAAGAAATTTTTAATCGCAAACCGCTGTTTACGGCGTCACCTGACGAATCGGTGGCACAGGGTGCGGCAATTCAGGCCGCTATTCTATCGGGTGACGTAAACAAGCTCCTTCTTGATGTTACAAGCCTTAGCCTGGGAATAGAAACCGTAGGTGGACTGATGAGTACCATCGTAAAGCGAAATAGTACGTTGCCGCTGAAGAAAAGCAGCGTATTTACAACTAGTGAGGATAATCAAGAAGAGGTGATCGTTAATATTTATCAAGGAGAGAGCGAAAATGTAAAGGATAACTGTTTCTTAGGCAAAATAATCCTCAAGGACATTAAGAAAGCGCCTAAGGGCGTTCCACGAATTGAGGTTGGATTTGAGGCTGATGTGAATGGTATATACCGGGTGACCGCCAAGGATTTACTTACAGGAAGGGAACAGAGTGCCGAGGTGACAGGAATTCAGACCAAAGAAAAGGATGTTGCTGAAAAAATGCAGGATAAAGTGGACGAGAAGGATGAGATGGTTGATAAAAATGATGCAAACAAGTCCAATAGGTTTTTTGATCTGATTCAAAGTCTGCTGTCTAAGAATTCGCAAGAAGTTGTTGGTGACAAAAACGAAGAAATTCTATAGGATGATGATTGTTAGTGATTCAAACGACATGGTCGTGTTATTATTGTTTTACGCTAACCACTTCTGATATTTTTAATAATGTGGAGATTTTGTGATCGATATGAGGTGATTAACTAAATTATTCTTCGGCAAGTAATCATTTTAACCAGCCAATACTGGTTTTTTAAACAAGGCTGGCTCAAGAGATCCATCCCTTACGTCGTACTTTTATAAAACTTCCTATTGTTCAATGTAATTTTTCTTTAAAGAGTTACTTTTTTGGTGTTGACACTGTAAAACCAATATTAAATAACTAACTGTGCTATTTCATGTATAAAACGGAATGTAAAAATAGTGTTTACACAATAAATTTCTTCCCGATCAAATCCTTTTTTGTTTTACTCCGGCTAGTCCAGCGTTATTTGACTTTCATTCGCGACTTTAGAAGATTGATTATTAACTAAAGATGATACTTTCTTTAGGTATAATCGGTATAAGATTGCTAAAAGACATTTAAAACGTAGGAATTGAATAACAACACATAACCTTTTACTTTTTAGGACTAACCAGTCAAATTTCGAGTTATCCTGTTGTCGATGCCGATAAAACGCTTTCTAGTACATTTTAGATGTGCAGCCTTGATTTTTTTGACTTTTTATACAGTTTTAGGCAAATTATTGTTCAAAGTGACATCAAGGCATGTGGCTAAAAATTACAACGTGACAGTTACATAAACCAGCCATTTGTATGCATGTGAGTCAAGTATCGTAGCTGATCCTCTCCTTTTTTATCCTCATTCATATCTTTTTCCCTTCTAGGTAAGAGGGCAATCTTTATAATTATGACAGGTAAGAAAAATAAAGGTAAAGTAGTTCTACCTATGAATCACAGGCCGGTGGCCATGATTGGTTCTAGCGGACCTGAAAAGTGTGTTAATTTAGGTGAAGTATATAGTAATGACAATTAAACATGCTTTTAAAAAAAAGAAAAGGTGGTTTTACCTATTCTGCATGTTGATGTCATCTACATTACTAAAATGATAACATTTTAGATTTGTCGTGTTCACAATCATATTTTAAATAAAATGAGCAATACAGTCAAGTTTTCTCTTAAGAACCGGTAATACGAGTCAAGGAGGAATTTTTAACATCGAATCACTTATTGACACTTTACCATTTCTTATTTTAGTTTACTTCCGTTTTCGTAAAAACGAAAAATATATAAAAGGATGCTAACAGCGACGTACATGAACGTTTTATTGCTTATACCAACCTTTATCTCAGCATCGGGCATCGATGATTCAACACCAACCGTTCCTATACAACTACCTTGGAATACCGAATTAAACAGTGGTGTGATAAGTTACTACAAAGACGTGATCAAAAGAAAAAGTGAAGTGTTTCCAAAGTTTATTTTCATGGCGTATTTGAGCAAATCAGAAGAGAACCAATCAAACGTAGAGAACATGATACTAAAAATGAAATTTTATGCTAATAACTTAAGGCTGATCAATACAAATTTTTCTGATTATACGCTGCGAGTGAAGGAGGTTATCGATTCGCTATTGAACGATTCCGTAGTTGAAGCTGCATTTCCAATCGAATTCTGCATTTTACAACATATAGCAAAGAAGATGACAGTACCATCGTTACCAACTCCTAACTGCACTTTGAAGAAACATTTCGAATTTATACAATTTAAACTTGAAATTGTCGATTTCTTTAACCTTTTATACTCTAAAATGATTACGTATACGATATTCTCTCAGTATGTCAACGCAATAGAAACATCCTCGTGTTTTCTTTCGTATTCACACGATTACATTTTTTCAGAAAGAGTGAATGTTGAGGTTGCATTAAACCGACTTATTTCGAGGCTGTGTCATCTTTTAATAGATGTTTCTGGTCATCTACCGCGATTCAAAAGATTATCTATGAACGTAAAGAGAAAAAAACAGGAACTTCTGTCAAATCTAATCAATACGGTTCGAGAACAAATCAACACAATAAATATGCCTGTAAATACGTTCGTTGACGCAGATCTTGTTGTGAAATATCTCAAGCTTATTACAGACTGCCATAATATCTATCAAAGTATACTTAAAGTTCATAGGTTAATTTATAACGAAGAATTTGTGGACAAGAGCACGATTAGCAGCGAATTTATATCTCTGTACTATCATTACAAAGGAATTTATATTTTTTATAATGATACCAGCAACCATATGCTGTTTAAACAAATGTTGAATCTTACACAGGAACTTTATAATAGTGTTATTTATGGATTTCAACATGTGGTGATCTACGCGTTGAATGTACACAAGGTAGCTACAGCTCTACTAACAAAAATGTCAGAAATAACACAAATACCTGTTTGTCAAGTAGTAAGTTCAGAAATTGACGTATAATTAAAAGTTATTTTTATCATTGCAATATTTTGCTGACATTACGCATATAAAAAGTTAAATGGTTGAAAAAACTACACTCATCTCGATTAGTGGACGAATCTTTAACTTCATATTTCAATCAAATGCAAATTTTCTAATTCCATGTGATTTTTAGAAACTTTTAAACAAGAACTAGAAGAAAGTTTTTATACTTTTAAAGCTTGTCATACGCAAAATCAACACTGAATCATTTTTTTGAAAGATCATCGTTTAATTAATTCTTAACACTCAACATTGAATCATAAGTACCGATACGTTACTCGTTAACTTAATTTTTATAAAACAGTTTATAAACAGAAGGTTGTTCAAAGAAACCAAAATATTTAATTTATCTAAAACAGTCATAATTTATTGTTAGCCAACATACGCAATAAAGGTTTAGAGAGTTTTTATTTTGAACGATGCTCTTCTAAATTAGATATCTTTAATTAATTCAGATCTTTGACCAGTCTCAAGTCATCGTATTTTTTAATTGCATTGAAGAAACGTTGAACAGAAACAATATAACTCGTCAGGTATTAATATAATAGTGATACGCGGTTATTTTATGAGGTATGTTTATTTTACTCTTGCAGAACTTCTCCAGCCTCCTTTCACAGCTAACACTTAAAATCACAAATCATGTTTATGATAATTTTAAAGATTATCAAGAACATTAAGCAGCAAGAAAACCATTGAGAAACACAAACAACAACGTTAAATAAAAAGTTTATTTGGTGTGTAATGTAATGTTTGCTCTATTTCCTAGATGTAAGTAAGCAGATAATTTACAATAAAACGTATTTTTTGATTATAACAAACTACATAAACGTTCCATTCTACGTGATAACCTCTTTAAAAACATTCAGTTTATCATCGTAATTGTGTACATTTGCGTGTAAGTTAAATAATTGAATGGTATTACACTGTTACAGAATCTTTGGTTGATAAACGATACGCTATAAAGGATAGCTTCAGTATGCAAGGCGTTTTGTTTTGTATAGCTAGTCTTTCTGAATAAATCATCCGATACGACTTATATTACAAAGCAAAAATTAAATAAAATTCTAAGTTTATAACCAAATCTCCTTAAACCGTCGTTAATAATTCGTTTTTTGTTAATATCAGCGAAACGTAAATATAATATGATGATATTTTATTTTGCTGAATAGTTATATAATGTATGTACTTTAATACCTACAAAAACGAATTTATACGTCTTTATAAACAGTCATTAAACAATTAACATCACTAAATACAGCATGTACCCGGTAATAAATGTATAACTCCTTATTTACTCATTTATACGTATTTCATCTTTTATATTTAATTTTTCTAGAAAATGTGTCTATTTGCTTACTACATCACATCAAACATACTCTTCTGGTTCGTTAGTACCAATCATATCACCAACCTTTGATCCATGCTCCTCATACTTAAATTCAACAATTCAATGATCATTCAAAATTGTAATTAACTGAGTTATTAGATGTGATTTTGTTATTGCTTAGTTCATGACATTAATTACATGAATGACAGGATAGTATGATACGGTGATAGAACGTCACTTAGTTACCAAGCAATTGTTTCCTACGAATGGTAGGATGTGTTATTAAATAGGAAACATTAATAAATTTGGTATTTTTGTTCAATATATACCATAGCTGTCATTAAATATTTTAGTTCTCAACTTTCATGTTTTGTTTAAATGCTTTACCATAGGTCTATTTACTGTTCTGCAGACCAAACCGTCATATTTTGTTTAAATGCTTTACCATAGGCCTATTTACTGTTCTGCAGACCAAACTTATAAAATTTTCTAACCAATTTACCACCTGTGGAACAAGTTCATATTAAAGAAGCAACGTTACTTCGTTACCACATGTTTGCTCATATAATTACAGGTGCACGTGTCACGCCAATCATTCAAAAGTGTTATCCTCGTTATTTCCAATTTTTAAATATTTTGTTTTATCAACACGTATTGACCAATTGTTCACAACACCCCATACCAAATACAAATCGTTTTTCCATCAACGTCAGTGTCCGGTTCAATCGTTTCGTTCATCCCCAGAAAGTTGAAACAAGAAATTTTATGTTTTTGATTTTTAACAAAAAAATTCGTTACCCATACATGTCGTTTGAAGACAAAGTGAAGGAGCTCAGCCTGCTCGGTGAAAACGTGCACTGCATAGAATGCAACACGCGCAATACGCAGTGGGCCAGTTTATCGTACGGAATATTTTTATGTATAGAGTGTGCGAGTGTGCACCGGTCGTTCGGTGTTAGAGTGAGCGTTGTAAGAAGTGTTAATATGGACAAATGGAATGAGGAGGGATATTTAAGAATGAAGATGGGCGGTAATGAGAAGTTTAAAGACTTTATGAGGATACAGGGGATTATATCGCTGCCTACGAGGGAGCGGTACAGGACAGAGGCGGTTCGGGATTACATGGTTTGCTTAAAGGAGAATGTTGAGAAGGAGCTGCCCGAGTGTGTGAAGACGAGCAGCGAGACAACGGCTTATACCACACAGCGAATTAGCGCCGTGCCATCCGCGAGCTACACTCGCTTAGAGTCGGTGTCATCCACAGATCTGCGGTCGTCAGTCTCCACGGCTCTGAACAAGATAACAGACTTTGTATCGGAGAATGCGCTGTATTTGAAGGACAAGGGCATTCAAGTAGGCTGTAAACTGAATGAAAGCGTTTTAAGGCCCTCGACGACGTATCTGAAGGAGAAGGGCAAAGTGTTTTACAGCAGGTTCAATGGGAAGGATAATAAAAAAACGGAGTTTGGACAGACACGAGAGAATATGCAGGTTAAGTACAAGGATACGAGTAAATGGGATTAGAAATAAATTTGTTTATAAACGTTCAAATATTAAGTTTGCTGCTTTATAAGGCGTTCCTGTACGATGCCGGGCTTCTCTAAAAGTAAAAGAATTTTTGTTTCCGGTTCCGGCAACGTGATTAGTTCGTACAATCATTGACAGAATGTTCATCACAATAAAGTGTGTGATGGTGAAAGATAAATAAAACATTTTTGATAAAAAGGGAATAATCATCCGTAGGTATTAGAGAAAAGATCTACAAGACATGATTTTAAGTTTATGTATGGCTATATGTGCCATTAAAAATACATCAGAGACTATACATATTGGTTGTTCAGTGCAACGCTGTATTTTGTTAATCGGTTGAAAATATTCAGTTTTCTGTTGGGGAGAATAGAAAGTGCAACGAACGAAAATAAAATTAATATTTGATAATCTCTTAGATCATGTGACTCATCCTACTAAGTCTATGCTATTCCTTATTTAATATCATCTGTTATTGCAGTGTTTGAAACCATTTTGTATCTTTTTTCTTATGAAAGTAACGGAGTAGATAGAAATGTTAACACGCGTTCTCCTTGTTAGAAATTCTTTGATCACGGATCATTCCTTTCTAATGTTTAGAGAAATTGTTATGATAAAGAGCAATAAGTCTTGATATAGTAACATTGGTTGTTATGTAATACTCTATTACTACCAAAGAAATTATTTTATACGTATAATTGATATGATAATACGTTTAAGGAGGATTAACTCATCTAAATATGAAATGTTCTATCACAACGTTAAGTGGCAGGTCATATAGCATACAAT
>JH994082.1:7725-19989 GCA_000316135.1 Trachipleistophora hominis | reverse complement strand
AAAAAAGTGGATAAAGACGAGAAGAAGAAGGCTAAAAAAGAAGATGAAGGGAAAGAAAAGAAAGGTAGAGATAAAGCATCAATTACCAAACCAACACCTGTGACAATAAGCAGAGACAAAGAAGCTAGTACTAGCACTTCTAAAGATTCTGAGAGAGCCACGAAGACTATTTCTTTGATCTACACCATAACCAAACGACAGTATATTCGGCAATCTGTTTCTGCATTGCCTTCGACTTCCCAAATGACCATGACTGTTACGTCCTCACTTTACAAAAAATTCGCACAGGACGAAACAGATACTACTAAGGCAATTGAAGGCTACCTGGCAAAACAAAGTGAGGGTTTAACATTTAACATGAGTTCAGAAATTGCCAAGATATCTTCGAAGTTGTCTTCGTGTAGCATTGGAACGGTAAGTGTCATACCAGTTGTACCGAAACCTCCCAAATACGTATTATCACTCGACTTGCCCACCAAAAAGAACAAAAAGGATATAAAAATGAAGAAGGAAAACAAAGATTCGAGTGATGAAAAAAATAAAGAAAGTAAAGGCAAAGCCAAAGACGAAGACGAAGATAAGAACAAACATTCAACCAAGAAAAGCAAGTTAACAACGAACGAAGAGGAACATGGTATGCTTGATGTCTTTAACTTCCTTAAAAAAATACCGGAAGATGAAATTAAGGGAGATTCGGGCAAAGAAAATGATCAAACCCCAGCCGTTTTTGTGAGTGGAGCTTTGAAGACTGGAACTACCAAAGATAAGAATGAACTAAGTAATCGGAAAGTTAAGTTTTGGGGATTCGTACAAAATCTTTTAGCTGAATAAGTAAATAAAGTTCGATCATAATAACACTATTTTTGATAATGTGCGAGATGTTCAATGATGTAAATCTTGTATAAACATCAGCCTTCCTCTAGTTTATTGCAACCCATATTTGGTAATATGATTGTAAATATTTTAAACCAAAATTTTTTTTTCTAAGAATTTTCATTAACACCTACCTGAAAACTAAAAAATATTAGTGCTCTGTAAACGTATTCTTCGTAAAAGCAGTTTATGAACTATTATCACTTTATGCTTACAATAAATAAGACTTTTCAGCCAAGCTAGCAGTTTCAGTTAGTTATAGATAAAAATAAAACATTCAGACCTAAGTTTTAATATTCGTGCAAGGCCTATTCCTATCATCGAATATGAGAATTTTTGGTTTGACAAATTAGTTAATTGTTAACTATGCGTTCTATTAACATCCATTAATATCATTTTTCTGTTATGTTAATAGAATAATGAGATCCAACCAATTTAAAGCTAATGATCAAAAGCTTTTTAAATTTGATTTTTTACATTATTATGTAAATTTTTTGCGATTGTAAGCATTGGTGCTATAATTGTTTGTGCTAAATCAAGAATATTGATGTAGGGACTGTGTATAATCTCTATTTCTGCAGAAGAGGTGCGGGTTATTTATAGACTTTGTTTTGTAAAAATACTTAGTGCTAAAATATGGCTAAAGTGTTAATATTGTAATACATAATTTGTTTTATAGTGAATTTATTTAATTTCTTGAGAAAACAAAAGATTTTATGTTCGATTTTGAAATGAAATAAACGAAAAAAATCATTATTTATTCCGAACAACATTTGCCTCTGGATGCAATAGAACGTAGGAGAGGAAAATACTAACGGCTAATCCGCAAAAAATACGAGTACATGAATTGCTTCGTAAAAAGATGTGACGAACAGATTCATTTGATAACAATATTTATGTTTTGTAGAATAAAACTAATGTAAATGTAAGGCTAAAAATTATATTTACGAAAAAATTTAATTTAATACCATTTTTACCGTTTATAAAGCTCATTTAACTTTGCTCTGTCTACACATTTGATTTCTTCACATCCATTCTCACAACCAGCATTCTTACATTCACATACATACACACATCCATCAGGCCCGGTACTTTTCTCCTTATAATTTTTTTCAAAAATCAATTTATCCAGAGACGTCATGCGCAATTCTTCATTCATAACATCAACTATTCGTTTATTCTTTATTCTCGCTATCTCACTTATCAAAACTTTCATAGCCTGGAATGATTTTTTCAACTGCTCATCACTCATGTCTTTGCTCTGAAAGAAACCAGTATCGGTAAGCTTACCTTTCTCAATTATTTCCTTCAATGAACTCACCAATTTTCCGCGTAGAAACCCCGTTTCATCTACATACTCATCGTTATCATTTTTATGGAATTTAATTTTTCCCCAATATTCCTCATACTCGCCTTTTTTGTTTTTATAGATCAGTACATTCTCAATTTTGCCATACATGTCTTTAGGAAATAACGACTTCAGAATATTTCTATTCCATTCAAAAGCATTTAACACTCTGATACCACCATTTATTAGTTTCATGTCTTCTTCGTTCACCTGCACAACAGGCATTATACGTATGGTTAACTTGTTGGTTGTCGGATCAAACGTAATTAAAATCTTTTGTGGAGATTTGGTTTTTTTGTTCATTTTCTTAATTGCTATTATTATGTCCTTGAGCTTGTCCGATAGTCCTTTATTTTTAGTATCGTTTTCAGTCACGGTATGATTTATTTCTAAGGTACTGTATTTCGTACCTTCTTTTTCGCTTGGCGTATCTTTACTCCCATTTGAACTGCTTCTTTCCTCTTTAGAACTTTCTGTTTTCGTTTCTAAAGTCATATCTTCTTTAATACTTTTACCGCTATTCTCACTATTATCCTCGCTTTTTTCACTCGCCGAATTTTCACCCTTTATTTTCTCTTTATATCTATCACCATTTTTATCTCCATTGTTGTCTTCACGTGTTGCACTGCTCTCTTGAGTCTGCATAACCTTATCTTTATTGATCCTCTTCTTTCCTTCTTCTACCACCTTCTTATTATTCGTATCTTTTTTTGCTGTCTCGTCGCCAGACGTCTCCGCTTTTTTCTCTCTTTCACTAATAGCTCTTTTTTCTCTGCTACCATTCTTTTTGTCATCGAGTGAATCAAAGCTAAGCAAACTAAAAAGTTTTTTAGTTATATCTGCACTCTCATTATCTTTCACATTACTTGTTTCATTTTTCGGCATACCGTCTCTTTCGTCACATTTCTTTTTATCAACATGACAATTATCATTTGCCATTTCAGCCTCAATAATTTCACTCCTGTTTAACTCCTCGGTATTTGCATTTGTTTGTTCAACAAGCTTGCCGCTTTTCAGTTCTTTGTTAATTTCTTTGAGAAGGTCCTTCCAGCGATTGTCGCTAAAGAACTCTTTTAACGTATTCTCGAGATCGATTGAAAGAACCAATTGAAAGAGAAAGGAGAATAACATGGCAAAAAAACAAAGATGCTTTTTATTTATTGTGATTATCATGTTTCAGATATATGATCAAAACAAAACGTGTACTTTTAATGAATAACATTAAATCGACCTTGTTTGCCAGGTTTACGTATAATTACCTCAATGTATACTTTTTAATAAGACAAAGTTATTCCATCTCTTACTATTTTACAAATTGCCACTGGTATACCATTCAAAGCTGTACTTTCACTATCTGAAAATGCGTTTAAATAATTAAGAAATCGAACACAGTGGAACTGTTGGATAACCTAAACTTGTTCAGTGCGTTTAAATAATTAAGAAATCGAACACATTGGAACTGCTGAATAACCTAAACTTGTTCAGTGCGTTTAATTAGATGAGAAAATCGTAATTTTAAATAGAAACAAATAACATGCACTATGTAATGAGATATTATTTAGAAATTATATTTTATCTATGAAGAACGCATACTATTACATATTCCTTTCATCTATGTATCCGAACCACTTACAATCACCTTTTCTACGTCCGAATTAGATTCGGATTGATCTTCTATTTTTATTTTAACATCCTCGTTATCATTTTCACTGGATTTATGTCTTAAAACGATGGTCTTATAGTATTGCATAGAATTTTCCTGTCCAACTGTCTTGTTCACCTCGATAGACTGTGACAATGACACTGTCTCTGTATCTGAACCATACAGCGCTCTCTCGTTTTTATCATTTGTCATAATACTTGAATATATTTCACCGGGAATGCTGAAGGTTTGCGTGCTGGAACCAATGCTTGGTGCTTCCGAAATAATTTCGATATTTATATCTTTAGCAATGTTAAACTCATTTTTAAAGGCATCAATACTTTTTTTCACATTTTCTACGGCTGGTTTGATGTTTTTTACGTCTACTGTTGAATAAATGCTCTCAAATATCTTTGGCTTCGATGGTTGTATTTTCTGAAATTCTTGTAACTGTCCCTCATCCAGAATATTTTTCAATTTTTCTATAAGTATTTTTTGATCTTCTCTTATTTCTTTAAGTATATTTTCATGATGTGCTATCGTATCAATAGATGGTGTGTTTGATTGTGTTATTGTTTCTGTGATAGGGCCTGTGGTATCTCTAAGCGATTTATTTGTTTTTCTAATCAATTCTTTGTCAACAGTTTGTGTAATCGTGAGTGTACTAACCATCATTTCTGTACTTTTAACAGAATATTGCGTTGCTTTTTCATATTTTTTCGTTTTTTTAACACCTTCATCATTTTTAATCTCGATTATTATTGAATAGATACTTTCCAAAATTTTATTATCGTTGGCATGCTTTGTAGTTGTATAATTTTTGGAATCCAGTTTCTTTATAAATGATAGAACGTCTAAGCCATCGTCGCTGGTTATTTTAACGCTTGTATTTGATACGTCAGTTGAAGAACTAATGGAAGCGGATAGGCTTGGGCTATCGCTAGACAAGCTCTTTGTTTTTTCCGGTGTCTTAGATACGGATGAATAACTGTGTGAGACATCCTGTGTGATCGTGATGGTGGTACTTTTAGTAAGTGTTTTTGTCACCGTGCTCGTTTTTTCAGCCGTTGATGTTTCGAGTCCTGTTGATGTTTTGGAAGAACTTTGAGATTCATTAGTGGTTTTCATTTCTGCCGAATCATCCTGCATATTCTTTGATAAAGTACTGTCTTTATCTTTGTTTTCCTTTTTTTCTGGTGAATAATCTTGTACTATATCTCGCTTAGATATTTGTTTATCTATCTGGTTGTTTGATTTAATCCTCTCAGCTTCTTTCTTCGGATCTTTGCTCACAGTGACAGTTTTAGTAATAGTTTTGTTGCCAAATATGGAAATTTTATCATCATTATCCAATGTGACATATCGAGTGATCGTTATATCATCGTTCGAGCCTTCACGGTTTTCTAAAAAATTCGAATTTCTATTTCTCTCGTCTCTGTCACCACTACCACCAAGGCCATTTATATTGTTTATCTCATCAAATAACAGTCTTGGTCTATCTGTACGTTTACCATTAGTGCCATTATCCTTGAAAAAATCTACGATTCCATCAAGAAAGCCCCTAGTCGTTGTTGCATATCGCGTTCTTACCTCTGCAATTTCATCTGCTAATCCCAAGCAAGTCTTCAATTCTGTCCTATATCTGTCAACAAATTTACTTTTGATGCGATTTAGTTCTTTTTTCATGTCTGGGGACAGAAAGTTTATATCCTTTGTGTAATCAACTAAGGTTTTGTAAAATAAACATGGATCGCTGTTTCGCATTCTTCGTTCTTCTGCACCATTTTGATTATTTCTTCCCATCTGAAGATCTTTAATTTGCATACATGATACATCGTTCTTACATTGCGTATCGCTGTAATTCATCTTATTATCGTTTGCAATGTTGTTTGTAAGGTATCGATGTTCAGTATCTATGCCATCACCAGCATTTGATATGGGGCGAACGACTGTATTTGGGTTCTGAATATTTCCGATCAAAGTAACTAATTGTGCAAGAAGATCGTTATTGGTTCGATTTATATCGTTGGGTATGGGCGGTGTTACAGGTGGATCAACTACAAGTATCTTTTGTCTGGAATCATCGGAAGCAACAAAGGGCTTGGCAGGTAATTGTATCAATGTTGGGTTGTTATCACGAGGCACTTCTTCTTGTACAATCACCTTTGTATTTTCAACTGGAGGACCTACGTTTATCATTGCACTTGATTCCAAGCTTGGAGTTACCATTTCGTTTAGGTTGTTCTGCTTCAGATTTACTGGTATACTCTGTAAATTTCCTGTACTATTAACATCAAGCAGGTTGCTTTTGTTTAACGTGGTTTGTTTATTTGTTGAACCGGTACTATTCACAGCTAGCCGCACACCTCGGTTTAAAAGGCTTTTTTCCGTCGCGATAGATGAATTTTTTGGCAAAGAATTACTTGCATCAGGTATTCGGTCGGCCACCAGATTTGGATCAGAGGTATTCGTTGCGACCAAATTTGTTTTCCGTAAATCGTTTATAGAAGATGCTGCAGATGGGAAGTCATGGGAAGCATTTGGTGTCGTATTTAACGGCTGGTTTAAACTTGGCGAATTTGTAGTTTGTTCAATTAACTCCGTATTTCCAGCATTCGCATCTTTGGTTTTCATATTATTGTTTTCTACCAAGCTGCTTTGTTTTAAAGTAGTGCCTATTTCATCTTCGTGTTCATTGATTTTGTTCACCTTATTCACTAGCTGTTTTGTTATTCTCATCTGTTTTTAGTTCCATATTACCACCTGCTTTATTAGAAGATGTATTTTTTACATCAATGACATTTGATACGGAGCGGCTTTTCCCATTAACAGCATCTGTTTCTTTCGATTCTTTCAGATCAACATTGAATGAATTACCCGATGTGTCATTAGGAGTACTTATATGATCGCCTCCTTGTCCTTTATTGCTATTTTGTACGATAACAGCCGTATTTTTCGCTTGATTTTCATTTCGGCCCGGATAAATTACTTCCTTTGACAGTTTCTCCCCAGAGACAGCATTTTTCCTTCGCTCCTCAACGCAATATTTTTCGGCATTCCTTTGTATTCTCCTTACAATTGCATACGATTGCAACTGCAACATCCAACAAAACAAGAAATATCATGGTAATTGTTTACATCACTGTACTTTTATTATTGATAATTTGAAACATTGTTTGGTTTTTAATTATATAAGGAAATTTTTAATATACAAACAAAATGTTATTGGCTGTGTTCATTGCTGCTATACGAGCGGGCTTTAATGAAACGAAAATTGAGAATATTAAGTACGTTAATGATGAGGATAAGAGGTTGTTATCGTTTGACCATGCGATCGCTAAAAACGAAGGTATACAGATGAGAGTGAGTGCAGAAAGAGGATCGTTGGTCGATTTCAAAAATATTAATACCAAGGATGAATGGTCTTTTGAGTTTACGTTTAAGAACTTACACTTGAATTATCCCGAGTTTGCTGGGATATACCTGTGGTACACGGACCAGAAAATTCATAGTGGCGATTTTAACGGGGTAAATAACAAATTTAGCGGCCTGATGACGGGCATCGAGTTTTTAGGCCGTGGATTAGAAATAGTCCTGGGATCAAATGATGGCAAGGAGACACCGAAGCATCCAGACGATATTATAATTTTGAGGGATACCGTAAATCCAGAGAGGTTCAGGGATGTGAACGATTTTCGTATCAAAGTAATTTCAACCAAAAAAAATTTCAAAGTTGAAATTTATGATGGCGAGCGATTGCTATACGACAACCTTCGATTCATAGAGGCACCCATTCTTGGTCCACGTGAGGGAAACAAGTACTTCAGCATTTCCACACAATATCATAAAGTACCGGCAGACAAAATTTTCTTTATACGCGATATTCAGTTGTATGAAAGAATTGAAACCGAGGAATACGATCCATACTTGATACGTGCCGAGGCACCTCGAGATTTACCGCGCTATGGTACGGATATCGACCATCCATCCAAGGAGGTACAACATATGATATCTGCGGTTGAGCATATGATGGCTTATCTACGCAGCATACTTGGACATCCCGGTGGAAGTACCGTGCTAGAGAGTGCCATGGATGCAAAGAATGCAGTGATATCGCAGCAAAAACAAATACGTGAGATTCTTGGTAATACAGATCATCTCTTGGAGTCGCTGAAACAAAATGGAACTAGAATAATCGGTTCAAAGATCGGAGATTTAGAACTTGAGGTCAAAAGTCTGCAACGTAGTCTCTATGAAACACAGCATCTCATTAATGAATGGGGTCTTAAGATGAGTCGAATGAACAACAATATTATTTTGGTATTTGTTATCGTTGCTTTGATCAGTATTGCAGTTTTGATGCTTGTTAGAAGGAAAACTGAGTCCATTGTTAAAAAGGATAGTTGATAGAAAAGTAAACTTGAAAGTCTAGAATTTTTTTCTTTATTAATTATTGTTGTAAGCAATCGATTTATTATTCATGTATACGAATGCCTTTGTTTTCCACAGTAACCAACTGTATTTTTATTTAAATCGGTTGTTAAAGTCAACGTGTTATGGACATAAATAATTTTAATTTTAAGAGATAAAAATACTTACATAATGCGTGCACCCGATCTATGCCTATTTTTATTAATAAATCATTGATATTTCCAAATTTTAGATTCAAATAATTTCATCCCTAATTTATATGAAACTTTTAAACTATGAAAAGTTAATACTTAAAGAATGTTCTTCAGAATCACATCTTCTGGTAATGGCTGAGGGATTGAACTTGCCTAAAATTGTGACAACATTAGCCTCTCTCTACAATTACCCTGATACGTTATGCTTGATAATCAACACTGACGATCAGTTTGATGTTTTATTCGCGGATGAATCGTTCACATCCCTGAAAACGAGCAGTACTTCTAAGAGATTAGAGAACTATAAGGTTGGTGGTGTTAAAATATGCCAGGCCCAGACACTTATTTCCGATTTATTGAACAGGAACTTAGATGTACAGCTTATAGCTGCTATATTTGTAGTTAATGCTGAGGATGTAAAAGAAAATTCTGTCATTGCATTCATATTACATTACATCGCCTTAAATTCAAGCAATACGGTAATAAAAGCCTTCACAGAAAATGCAATAAAAGTGTCCAGGAGATACTTTCATTTGAACAATTTTTTGGATATTTTGAAAGTACGTAATGTTATACTTTTCCCACGTTTTCAGAAAGATATAAATGATGAACTAAGTACATCATCAGAATTTATAGAGGTAAAGATGAAAATGAGCGGCTGGCTAGAAGAAATCCAACTGTATCTACTTGATCTTATACAGAGTGTAAAAAATGAGATGGAGAAGTATAACAAAAATCGAGTTTCTTTCAATGACTATTACACCCATAGAGAGGAGCATTCGATCGATTCAGATAATAAGAAAAAGGTAGAGAGCCACGTGTCAGTAAATGTTTTAAATAACATTAGCCATACACTGCAAGGAGATCTAAGCCACTTAATGCGATGTATTGAGCTGTTGTTCACTCTGGATTTAAATTATTTCATCACTTTTTTTAGTGAGACATACAACTACGAAGTATCACATAAGGGCAAAACATGGATTTTAAATTCTGCCTCACATATGATAATGGAAGTGATAGGAAAAATGAAGATGGAAAAAGGTTTATCGAATAAATCAATGAATAAAAACGATGATGACGGTACAATGAACACCGATGATGTAAAGCGAATGAAAATTGAGGTAGAAAAAGAAAAAAATATAGAATTGGGAGAGGAAAGTGTGCACGAAAATATACCTAAAAATGATGGATTTATAGACAATAACGAGATTGACATGGATACAAAGGAAACGATTCGTTCTGAAGTTCTCACAAAATCGTTAGTCACAGTAGACGAGGAAGAAAAACACAATCTTGGAAATGAAGACCGAAAAAGATGCAAATCGAAATTCAAAAACCAGAAATTAGTTGAACTGAAAAAAATACTGGTCGAACATGATGATGAAGATGTACTCATAGTATCAAAATATGAACATAACAAAGACGTTGTGCTGGCGCAAGACATGAAATCTCGAATCGAGTTCGTAAAACACAAAAACTTGAGCGAAATAAAACAGAACATCGTTATTTTATTAGATTTTAACCTTGGAACATTCAGAAAAATTGAGAGAATGCAAAAGAGAATGCGAATTTATTTACTTTACTATAAGGAAAGCCATGAGGAAGAAGAATACGTGAGAAGAATCAGAGAAGAAAAGGATGCATTCGAACGCTTTATCAACGATAAAGCAAAATTGGGACTGCAAGATTTTAACTTTTTTATAGATGTAGATGAAGAAATATTTGATATAGAAGAGAAAGACACTGACCTATTGAAGTCTAAATATAATGTGCTTGTAGATTTCCGTGAGCTACGCGCATCCCTTCCATTTTTTCTCTATAAGGCTAAGAATAATTTACGAGTTGTTTGTCTGGAAGAAGGAGACTATTTATTCGACAATTTCATAGTCGAGCGTAAAACTGTTTATGATCTTATAATGAGCCTGAACAATGGAAGGTTGTTATCGCAAATGACACGGTTATTCTCCAACCATAGCAACTATTATTTATTGATAGAATATGAAAACAAACTTAGCCTGGGTGCGTACAGCAACCGAAATGAAACTTTCAGAAATGGCTTAATTTCTAAATTTGTATTGCTTGCTATCAAATTTCCAAGGTTAAAGTTCATTTATACCAACAACGACCTATTGAGCGCAAGACTTTTGAGATGTCTACAAAGGAAAGAAATGAGTGTGGAAAAAGTGAACAATCTTGAGATAGATCCTTATCTACTAGAATTACTGTTATCTATTCCGGGCATAAATTCGTTTTGTGTACGGAGAATACAACAAGGTTTTAATAGTTTGAGTGAGATGATTGGCAGCAGCGAGGAAAAGTTAATAAGAGTTTTAGGAAACGAACGTGGTAAGATTGTACATGATTTTTTTAATAAATAGGCAAAATTACGTTTTTTGTTTTAGAACTAAAAATAACGTGTTTTTTCAACAGAAATTGTTATGGGAAGGTTTTTTATTCTTACTAACACAAAAGAGTAGTTTTTTTACAGTAATATACTAAAACCGGTGATCACACACCATTTCATATTATACACCCTTTTAACAAAAAGTACTTTTTTTACGGGAAATTGTATCTATAAAATCACTAAAACCTTATGTATTTATTAGGGTTGAATTTACAACAATGAATCTTCGTCTTTAGTCCAGAGCAGTGCTGAAATCTAAGAGATCGAAAAAAGAATTCCGAAGAAGATTATTCGCCTCAAAAAATAAACCATGTAACTATTTAACAAAATAGAATTGCTTCATTATCTTTACAGTAATAAGATAAAAGTTGTATCTTTTTATTTGCAACGCCTAATTTACTCGTTTCAATCTTGTAATAATAGAAGGATAGCTAAAACATGGTCAGCTAGTTAAAAAAATCATATTTAATATTTAGGCCTTAATAAGAAATTCTATATCATGATTTTGTTCTTATATTATAAGATGCTCTTAGCCATTCTTTAGTAGCGATATATAGAGGAAATATTGCTGCCGTTTAAAAATTAATTTTTATCTTTTGCCAAGAGGTGAAGACTGCATGTGAATGGTGTAAGTAAAATAAACGCTAAAATGTGTAAAAAATAAACATGACTAGATCTTCATTAATCTAATTCCTTATTTTTGAAACATTACAGCGCAGCCGGTGCATTTGTAAAAAATTAGACCTAAGATTAATTTCTACCTCCAGTAGGAGAGTGCTAATCGCAAGAAACACACAAAAAATTATGAATAATGTTTTTAGGATAGGAAAAACTATTTAAGTAATTAGCAAAACCAACATTATGTTCTAAAAATAGCAATAGAATTGCTACACCTCCACTGCCCATCGAAGCGGGTATGAGATTGTTAAGAAAAAAAATTTCACCATTTTTTGACCAGTTGACGATATTTAGCGTGAATATTTATGCAATGTTTGATGATACCAGTCTAAATATTGTAGGAAGTGCATTGCGTCTCATCCTTTCGTCATTGTACCAAACACTTGGAAAATGATTACCCTATACTAGTTACGACAAACATCGCTGAAAAAAGATATTTTAACACTTGTACGTTGTTAAACTACGCTATGTGATTTAGAAGAAGCTAACAATATTTGAACCAACTGTGTCATTTTGATTTATATGGCAGATTATAATTCACTTGTTCAATAAAGGTTTCTCTAGCAATTTAAATTATTGTTTTCTCAAACCATCTCCTTGTATTTTACATTTAACCTTTCTGCTAAATATTATTCATCATTTAGAAAGAACCTCTTTTTTACATAACGATATGGTCTATATCAATGGTATAACG
>JH994079.1:47209-64565 GCA_000316135.1 Trachipleistophora hominis | reverse complement strand
TTAATATTGAATATGCTGAGCCCTGTGAATAAGAATGAGTAAGATAGCGAAAGGATCATTAAAAGTTTATCGTAACAATAATGTAAATGTATTAGAACCACTGAATATACTTTTTTGTTTTTTATTTGAAAGTTCGTTTAATTAACACCACACATTTCTCACACACCAAATAAACTTTCCTGGCACGCTGAGCGCCGACCATTGTCTCAACGACAATTAGTTCATGGTTGTAAAACGTATACGCTTGAAAAATGCTGGGCTAGATGAAATTAATAGAAGAGGATAAAGACTGTGTGTACTTAAGGAATATATCAGCAAACTCTCATCTATCAAAACTTCCATTTCATAAATGCAATAGCGTAGCTAGTCATAATAAAAAGAAACCAAGAATAAATTCTCAAGACCATCTAATCCAGTACATCATTCTATTTTATATTCGATCAGTCATCATAAAATAACCAACCATAGAACACAATCTAACGTTGAACATGTTAGAAACCTTTCCTAGACAAAGAAGGAAAGCAATTGATGGCACATAAGCGTTAATAACGCATGATTACTTGTTTTATCTGTCTAAAAGACCTACCCCATGTTTGCATGTATTACTGCTCCTTTCCTTTATCTGAATGTTAACGTATTCTATACAAACCATTTATAAGTATTCCTTGCCAAAAGATACTTCTACAATACTCCCTTCATATTACCGTTAATGATTCTCTAAGTAACGATTAGAAATGTTAGTTACCATAATATCGTTCTTCATAGTTATTTCTGTATTTTTACTTCTAATTTATATTTTATGTAAGACTTGTCCGTCATAAGAGGTCAATCATTGATTAGTATTGATGATAATTAATATTTCCTATAATTCCTTTCTCTGCCTTTTATATCTTCTAATTTATATTTTATAATATTTCCTATAATTACCTTCTCTATCTTTTATTTCTTATTAAATTAACAATCATTACCATGTAACGTATTAATACCTTTATCTTATTATTTAATCAGCATAGCAATACTTATCCTAGAGCAAGTACTTCTCCTTAAAGTACCAATAAGTTTAATAAAGAAGAGAACGTAACGTTAAACGTACTCTAATTTATTTATCAATAGAGTAGCATAAACAACCAATCATTAATCATACCTCTATCATTTCTTTAGTCCTATTAACGTCTAGTATAAATGTTAATGTTTAGTATTAACGTATAGTAATTATAAAATATTATTATATCTTATGCTTAGCATTAAGAATCACTATCACTTATTATTAGTACCCTTGTCTATCTCTTATCTTTTATTATTAGTACCCTTTCTATCCTACATCAATTCTTGTCCCTTACTATTACTACCCTTGTCTATACGTAATCAATCACTATCCCTTAATCCTACCTTAACTAATCTCTACTCCTCTCCATCCCTTAATCCTACCTCCAACCATCTTACCCTACCTAATCAATCACTATCCCCTAATCAATCTCCACCTCCTAATCAATCCCTACCCCCTAATCAATCCCCACCCCCTAATCAATCACTATCCCCTAATCAATCTCTAACCCTAATCAATCTCTAACCTACCATCATATACTCATACGTATCATATACTCATACGTCTCCTTCCCCTCATCTTCCCAAAAAACTGTCTATACTCCCTCTTATCCCTCATCCTCTTCATAACCCTCTTTCCACACTCATACCCCGCACTCATAATCTCCCTATACTTATCAAAATCATCCGTTCTATACGATAAATCAGGCGTAATAAGCACAATATTACAATCCTGTACAATCTTATTCTGCTTATACGTTGATGATAGGAATGCTAACCTGTACTGTATCTCATTGTATGAGATGTATTTGTTGGACGTAAACATTTTATTGAGCAGTATGTATGCACCGGAGAGTGCATCACCGTAGGGTGTGAATGCATTGTGGGTGGCACTGCCTACATCTACCGCTATTATACGGTTGCAGTGCTCAAGCATTCTATCGACCGGTACGTTGTTGGTGTAACCACCATCAAGTAGCAATGCATCCTTGTCGCACAGGGGTGGTAGAATGGTTGCTATGCTCATGCTTGCTCTTATGTACCGCCACATTAAACCGCTCACGTGTTTTATCTCGCCGTACGTGCATAAATTTGTGGTTATGCAGAAGAATTGTATCCACGTGTCTTCTATGCGGCGCTTTTTAAAGATGGTGTACAATACGCGGTTGAAGGAGTGACCGGTAAAGAATGAGCATAAGGGAATGGTTAGGTCCATGAGTAAGCGCCAGCGTGAGCTGATGCGCTTGCAAAAGTACGCCACGCGTGAACAAACGATAAAGTTGTCCATGCTGATGGAGTAGAGACCGCCTACGAATGCACCCATGGATGTACCGCCCACCATGTCAATAGGCACGTTGTACTCGAGAAGAGCCTCAATTATGCCCACGTGAGCAACGCCCCGTGCACCACCCCCGCCCAGCACAAGACCCACACACTCTCCCCGTATGTACCTGCACAATCGTTCGTAGTCCTTCATGCAAAACGTACTTTTATTGCACGGACCGTAAATTTTATGCATCTTCCTGCCATTGCCCTCAGATACACCAGCATTGCTACGTTCCTCGTACAGCACCACGTCCTCTACCTCAAAATCAAACGTAGCATGTTCTAAGTTTACCGCAAGAATTAAATCACCGTAATTAACCAGAAAGCTCATCAACCTGCTGAAGTAGTTCTCTACGTATATTAAGACTATCTCTACGTCCTTTATCAGTTCAAGGAACCGCAACTCTCCCATCCGTATGAAATTGCAGTGTCTTATTGCTAAGAATTTCTTAGGGCGTTTCTTACCCCCTTTTTTCTGCGTTCTTACCTGCAACGATGCATCCTTCGTGGTACGTTTATTATTAACAGTTGTTTTTGTTCTAAACGGTTTAAGATCATTAACACTGGTCGTGTACCTTTCACCACCATTGTTAATGCTATTGTTATTGTTAATGCTGATATTAGGGTCAGTATCGTTATCGTTATTGTTATTGTTAGTATTGGTATTAGTATTCTTATTCTTACCTCTCCTATTCTTACCCTTCCTTTGTTTACCATTACTGTTTACTTTCTTACTATTATCATTATCTTTAACCTCTACACTCTTATCACTTTCTCTTACATTCTCTTCTTTACCCCTCTTTAACTCATCATCCTTATTATCCTTCACCACCTCATCATCCTCATCCTTATCATCCCTCATCACCTCATCATCCTCATCCTTATTATTCCCACCAGCCCTCAGTATCTCATCATCCTTATCATCCCTCACCACCTCATCATCCTTATCATTCCCATCACCACACATCCTCATCATCTCTCTCTCCAAACATCCAAAAAACCTTAAACTCTCCTCTCTCTCCCTCCCAATCACAACCACAACCTTTCTCCTCCCATTCTCACCACTCATCCTACCAACAAATCCTCTCCCATAACACTTTCTAACCAAATCTCTAAACATTCTCCTCTTCATCACCAACACGTAGCTCCTCTTTACAAATCGTACATCACACGTTTTATATTCCATCAGTTCACGTACATTAAGACAGCCCTTGGTGTAATACGCGTTATTGCAATATGCACGGCCGCAGTCAAGGAATACAAGGTCTTTAAACTTTTTGGTGTCTTTGCTGTGCACCTGCCAGTCTATGCACGCGTATATTTTGTGCATTCTACGTGTTATGCGCATATATGATAGTACGTCGTTGTAGGTGAATGGTTGCATGTCTATGCGCCTGTATGTTACTGTACCATGTGCTCTTAAGGAGCACTGCATGTTTTTAAAGACGTGGTTTATCATGCCGTATACACCGTTACGTATGATTATACGGGCACTGCCCGCCGTTACCTCTACCTGTCCTTGTACCACCCATATTACACCATCCCGTATTAATGCGTCTTTTACGGTGTACTCTTCGTACGTAAACTCTTTGGTAATTGTAGAACGTTCTATCACGTCCTGTCTCATTATTAAGCGTTTTAAATTAAAATATTTTATGCATAAATGCATAATTTTCTTTAAGTACAAGAACACGGCATACGAACTGAACCGTTCACAGCTTACGAGCACTTTTAGGTTTGTCTCAGCAATGAGTGTAACGTTAAGTCGATCACGATTTACACCATTTGTTTTCTTATCATTATCATTATTACTGTAATTATCACTATCATTATTAGTGTATTTATCATTATTATCATTACACTTACCTTTATCATTATTATTATACTTATCGCTATTATCATTATTACTGTATTTACTCCTATCATTTCTTTTCTCCTCTTCATTATGAACAAAATGCAACAAAACATCCTTTTCATTTCCAATGGTATAAATACCATCACTTCCATTCTCTTTCTTATTTTTTTCTTTTTTTATGCCTTTCTTATCACTACCCGTAGTATTTACGTTTCTTCTTTTAAGAGAATTAATTCTTTTGTCTTTACCACTCTTATCACATGGTCTATGATTCTTTTCATCAGGATTAACTTCATTGTTCTCTTCATCCTTAGTCTCATCGTCCTTAACATTACTTTCTTCGTTGCTCTCTTCATTGTTCTCTGCATCCTTAGTCTCATCGTCCTTAACATTACTTTCTTCATTGTTCTCTGCATCCTTAGTCTCATCATCCTTAACATTACTCTCTTCATTGTTCTCTTCATCCTTAGTCTCATCATCCTTAATATTACTTTCTTCATCCTGCCTACCACCATTAACTCTACCATCATCATCATCATCATTAATTATACCATCCTTAATATTACTCTCTTCACCCATCCTGGCATCCCTTATCCCATCATCATTAATCCTATCACTAACCCCATCATCATTAACAACCATCCGTACCATCTCATCCACCCCAACAGTAAACTCTCCAACACTCTTCATCCCATAATACCTCCCATCAATCCTCAAACAAGCCATCCCCTCCAATATAACACCAGCAACACTCACCAACTCTCCCTTCTTATACTCAACAATTCTTGGTTCATCCTTATTCATGCATAGCAATGCGAACAGCGTGTTATCATTTGCTATGCTAAGCCTGAAATGCTCCTTCTTCTGTGGTAATGCTCTTGTCTTTGTGTTGTACTTCTTACGGAAGTACAGGAAGTAGGAGAGTATGGTAAGCACTGACAGGAAAATGAAGTGGTAGAACATTGCAGGGGTATAGAAATGTTGAATTAAGGAGTGATGGGCATGGCATGAGGGGTGTAACTGATTGAGTGTTGGTATGGCTGGTTGTAGGGATAGTATGTTCTGCAGTAATTGTAATTGTGATGATGTGTCTTGTAGTAGTTGTAATGATGCATAGTAGAATGGGCTGGTCTAGTAGTAATTGTCATACAATAGTTCTAATAATCTCTTGTTCTAATAACCTCATAGTTACTACCTCGTGTTCTAATAACCTCATAATTCTGATGCTTAGAAATGGCACCATTCCTAAAATAACAATTAAAGCCAAACCATTCATACCAATTACGTAATGATACCCATCATACCATAAAATATACCCTACCCTTCTAATACACACAAGCAATACGTCCTAATTCTTACATATTTTACAACTCCTTCTTTCTATTTATACTTTTAGTTTTCTTATTTATTTATGCTACGCATAAATAAACTCTATTTTTATTCTTATTATGAAGATACAAATTACTAACATACCATTTGTTAAGCATGTACTCATTATATATACTCATTATTAATATATTTCTATCATCTTTAATCTTATTATTCTTTTCTTTTATATCTTAAATACATCATCTTTTAATTTAATCTCTTCCTTCCAACCTCTAATACAACTCTTACTAATCCTATCTCTGATATGTTAGTATCTAATGTAATGTACTATTAGTATTTAAATACTATTCATCTATCTCTCCACCCCATCCTTATAGATTGTATCTAACCCTAACACATAATATAATACTACCCCCTTCAACGGCCCTATCATCCTCATTTAACCCTGTCTAAACCAACTCCCTTCATCTTTAACCTCGTATTACCCCCCCTTCATATCCTCAACCTTACCCCCCCTTGCCAATCCCATCCTCCTCATCCCCATACCAACCTCATCATCCTCATCCCCATACTACCCCTTTCAACTTCATCCCCATACTACCCCCCTCAACCTTAACCCCATACTACCCCCTTCAACCTTAACCTCATCATCCTCATCTAACCCTACTAAACCAACCCCCTTCAACAAAAAATGCCATCCCAAAACATCGAAGTCCACATAAAAATACGGTCATCCCCATCCCCATACCTCCACACAGCCCCACCAACCCTATCAATCAACGCCCACACATTCACATTCACCCACATCCACACACAGCCCGACATATCATCCCATCTCCAGCCAACCATCCAATCCTTCCTGGCAGGCAACAACACCAGCATAATCTGCTACGGCCAGACAGGCTCAGGCAAGACGTACACAATGGGCCTGACGGCCAGTCACATTGAGACGTGCACCGGCATTGTGCCGGCCAGCATGCGCATGCTGATTGAACGGGTGAGTGTTTATTTGGCGGTCTTTGAAATTTATAATGAGGAGGTTTACGATCTTTTGGACGGCCGTGCACGTATTGTTCTGAGGAATTGTGGGGCTGAGCTCGTTATTAATGCGCATGAACGGGAGATATGCACGTATGAGCAGTTTGGGGAGGTGGTGGTTGGGGCGATTGCACGGCGCGTGACCAAAAGCACGCGCATGAATGCGGGCAGCAGCAGGTCGCACGCTGTTATACGCGTGCGCACGGCGTGCGCTACGCTCGTGTTCATAGATTTGGCGGGCTCTGAGCGCACGAAGCGCACGGGCGTGAGCAACGACACGATGCGCGAGGCGATCAGCATCAATACGGGGCTGCTAGCGCTCGGCAATGTTATTAATGCGCTGTACAACCGCAAGCGGTTCGTGCCGTACCGCGACAGCAAACTCACGCGCATTCTTAAGCCGATCCTTGATGGCAACACCGTAGTGCGCATGATTGCGTGCGTAAGCGACCGTTACCAGGACGCGAACGAAACGATGAACACGTTGGAGTACGCGAACAGGGCAGGCTGTCTGCGCACGGCAGTGCGCAGAGAGCCTGTGATAGGAAAGGAGCAGGGCGAGGTGATGCGCCTGCAGGAGGAGATAGGCAGGCTGAGAAGGGAGAACGAGTGGTTGAGGAGGGAGTTGAAGGAGAAGACTGGACGAGAGCCGTGCAGATGCATAGCAACGCAAAGATTACCAACGACTGCTCGTATCGTTAACGATGGAGGTAATGATTGTGTTGAGATTGATGGTAACGATAGAGGCAGTGCTAACGATAGAGGTGATGGTAGAGATAAGGTAAGTATTGATAATCCTATCAACCCTATCCTTAACCCTACCACTAACCCTGTCTCTACCACTAACCCTGTCTCTACCGTTACCACCACTAACACTAACCCTTCTACTAACACCCCAATAAGAAACAAAGTGATTAACACCGTTCCTACGCCCGTAAGAAGAGAAGGTACCAGAGATGTTCAGGTACCTACGCCAATACGAAAGATAAACTTTGATTTGAGTAGAAATTTAACGTTGGATGTAGGGCATAGGAAGGTACGTAGGATTATTGACGAGGTAGGGATTGGTGAGGTAGGGATTGATGATAGTAATGATAAAGAGGCTGAAACATTAAATACAACCAGTGCTATCAATTCAACCAAAACAAATGCATTAAATACTATCAATGCAACCACTACATCACGTGCCACTACAACACGTGCCACTACAAATATAACAACTAATAAATCAAGGATAGAACAGCCCATTCAACCATTAGAACAAAAGACGGGCATTGTCAACAAACCCTCAAGAAAGAACAAAAACTCCCCACAAGAAACGACCACGCCCTCAAAAAGAATGCGCACGCTCAACGGCCTAAAACACGTGCACAGCCTTGCCGTGCACTCCTCAACCATCCTCTCAATCATGCACCTCAACGGTGCAGTGTACACCACAAGCTCAGACAACACGTTAAGACGTACCGCTGCTGACCGGACGGTCATTCTCAAGCGGTGCCTCTTCCTTTCACTGCTCGCGTGCAACGAGCACGGCAACGTGCTGTACACCACCCATGACGCGTTGTATGCCGTGGATGGGGCGCTCATCGTGCGGTACGACACGGCGATTACGGGCGTGCATTACAAGGACACGCTGGTGGTGACGGGCCATGTTGATGGACGGGTACGCGTGTGTGATGTGCGGATGGGCGTGCTGTACGAGAATACGTGGCATAGGGGCTGTGTGAATGCGGTGGGGGTGTACGATGGCGTGTTGTACACGGGCTGTGTTGATGGAACGGTGTGCTACGCTGAGATGGCGGGTGGTACGGTGCAGGGCACGTGTGCGTGCCTGTCACCCGCGCATAATAACTGCGTTAACCTTATTTTTATGCATAAAGGATACGTGTTCAGTGGTTCAAAGGAGGGCACCATCAGAAAATGGAAGGACTGCCGTCTTGTCAAGGAATGCAGCACGATGCATTCCTCATTTATGCGTGCTGGTGCTGCTGATGCGCATTCTTTCTATACGGGGTGTAAGGATGGCGTGGTTAAGAGATGGAACGATGAGATTGTGGAGGGTGGTAGTGTTAGATTGCCGTGCAGTGTTGTTTGTATGGATGGGACTGGTGATGGTGTGGTGGTTGGTGGCAGTGATGGGAACGTTTACTTTGTTGGCTGTAATTATTAGACTGTTGAGCATTGATTATTGTTGAGTATAGTATTGACTGGTGTAGGGTATAGTAAGGATTATTGTTGATTATAATGGGTATGGTAGAGATTAGCAATCATATTGGGGATTGGCAAGCATAGTAGGGATTAGTAGGCTTGGCTGATTGAGGATTGCATGAAGAATCCTTAATAGATCTGGTTTTTATGCAAAATCCTTAATTGCTCATCTTTATGCAAAGATTTACAACCAATTGATCAATGCACAGCTTTAACGGCAATAATTACGGAGTACCTGTGAAAATGCTCCTTATCCTAATGTTGTGCTAAGTAATGGTAATCGCTGTACTTCTCATTTCTTACGTGTAAAATGGTGCTCTGACATAGCAATGTTATCACGTGTACGTTACACTAACTGATCATTTAGAATGATATGGTTATTCAAAGACTAATTCATTATCATCACTTCTCTTACGTTTTATATTCACCGCTGTTACGTATTTATGCGTTTTATGCGCTGCTTTTGTTTTTATATTCACCGCTGTTACGTATTTATGCGTTGTAATGCTTTCATTAAAATAGACTAAACGAATGGATTGGTTTGTATGTTTTGGTAATTATGCAATGAAAGTGTTTTAAATTGTATTTATTGATGGGATTGTAATGTAAAAGTATATTAATAAATGGTAATTTTACTTTTTATTGTTATAACAATAATATTTCTTATTTTCTCTAATTGACCAATCAATTTGCAGGTCTTCTTTTTATTTAGATAAGAATGGATACCTTTATGACAAGTAAGTCGTATACGGTGTAAGCATCGTTTTTGTGATTGTTGTTAGGGCACGTATTTTTATTTATTTTATAGTTCTTATGCGTGTTGTTTAAATAATTGTTGTTATTTCATGGTCTACTTTGCTGGCAGCAGTATTATGGCAATTAATGCTGTAGAGTAGTAATGAATATTTAGGGATTACAAAACAGTGGATTATTTTTATTTTGTTTAGAGTTTTATTAACATTACTTATCTTGTTATTGAGTAGAGAGCATTGCCTATCTCATTGTTGAGTGGGGAGCATTACTATCTTGTTATTGAATAGAGAGCATTACTTATCTTGTTATTGAGTAGAAAGCATTGCTTATCTCATTGTTGAGTGGGGAGCATTACTTATCTCATTGTTGAGTGGGGAGCATTACTTATCTCATTGTTGAGTGGGGTGCATTGCTTATCTTGTTATTAAATAGAGAGCATTACTTATATCATTATTGAGTGGGGAGCATTAATATGCTGTTGTTGACGCATAAACAAATAAAATTATTATCTCTTAAATTAGATTCTAGAATCTTAAACGCATAACATCATAAAGTATTTAATAAAACGCGTTTCTCTCATTGTCTCTTCCTTATCACACTGCCATTCCCTTTATCCTCAATAACATACCCTGCATCAACCATCTCATCCCTAACAACATCACACGCATGGAACAGCTCCTGTACGCCCTTCTTCTCCTTGCACAGCCGTCGTACTTCACTCCTAAAATTGCATATGATACTGGGAAGCATGTCCTCTTCAATTTCCTGCTTTGCCTCCAACCCAAGCATCGACAAAATCCTTTTGATGTAATCAAGCACAAGCTGAATAACCTGTCCTGAGCAGTTGTACATCTTCTGATGCATAATCGTTATCAGGTTGAGTATGGCTGTGAGTGTTTTGTACGTGTTGAAATTGTCACAGAATGACTCGTGCACCTCCTTCTTGGCCATCTCAAGCATTCTAAGCACCATTTTATCGTTCTGGTCTAACGGACCGTACATTCTCTTGTTTATCACGTAGTACGGGTCTTTTGCAGTGTTGTTGAGCTGACCGGTTCTTTCGTTTGGATCTTCTTCAGTGCTCTCGTCTTTATACGCCATCTCGTCGTCATCCGTTATTGGGCCGTTGTTGCACTCCCCGCTCTCACCGTTGTCCATGACAATCTCAGCGCTGTGCTTGTGGACTGGTTCTTGATCATCCCTTAAGTCCTTGTTGGTGCTGTGCTTATGAACTGATTCTTGATCATCCCTTAAGTCCTTGTTAGTGTTGGTCTGTGTACGGCTGTTCATATCACCGCGTGCATTATCATCCACACCACCAGTCTGTATCTTCTCACCAGCAAACCGTTCCCTGCCCGCAATCTCAGCCTCAGCCATGCTTATAAAATTGAAAAGCTTCTTCTCAATCTTTTCAGCATACTCCATCGCCTCGTACCGGTAGGTCACCGTACTATCATAACAATTGTTCAGAAACATTACTCTGATCTGCCGTGCTGTAAACTTTTTAAGGCAGTCCTGAATTGTTATGAAATTTTTAAGGCTCTTACTCATTTTCAGTCCCTCTATGTGCAAATGACCGGTATGCATAAAGTAATTGACGTACGGCTGGTCAGTGAGTGCGCGTGATTGTATCATTTCATTCTCATGGTGAGGAAATTGCAGGTCTATGCCACCGGCGTGTATGTCCATAGTATGTCCGAGCACGTCCATGCCCATGGCAGAGCACTCAATGTGCCAACCAGGCCGGCCGTTAGACCAGGGAGACTCAAAATAGTACAGATCACCCTCCTTGCAGCGTTTCCACAGTGCAAAGTCTGTCCGGTGCTTTTTCTCGCTGCCCTCCTCCGCCTCGTTTATCACGGCATCATCACCACGGAAGTGTCTCTGCCCGCCTTCCTCCATAAATTTGACCATATCAAAGTATACACTGCCATTCACCACATACGCCCTGCCCCTCTCCACCAGCCTTTCCACAAACCGCACAATCTCCCCCATATAATCGGTTACCTTCGTAACAAACGACGGCGCTCTCACGTTCAACCTCCGCATATCCTCAAAGAACTCCTCCTCGTACTTCCTCGTAACAAACTCAACGCACTCCACGAACGCATCTCTTCGCTGCTCCTGTCCCAAACGGTCTACATTGACGTACTTTACGTTACTCTTCAAGAATTCGCTGAAAATAGCCTCAGCCTTCTTAACAATCTTATCGTCAATGTTTGTTATGTTCATTACGAACGTAACATCGTAATGAAAGTGCTCCTCAAGGATGCGCCGTATTACGTCAAAGCAGATGTACGTGCGGGCATGACCTAAATGTGCACTGTCGTACACCGTAGGACCACAGATGTACATCTTTATCTGGGATGGGGTGATTGGTGTGAATGGTTCAAGGTTGTTGGTGAGCGTGTTCTTTATGTGCAGTGATTGTTTTGCTGTGTTTGCGCTTTCTGTCATGAGGGGTGTTTAAATTACAATGAATTAGAGATGTTGTTTATTACGGGGGTATAGACAGAGGCTTAAGCAGGTGCGTATGCATAAATACGTTTGACAGAATGTAGAAGAATTATAATGAGGGATACGTTGACTAAGGATGTTTTAATATTCAGAGGAATATTATTAATACGTTTGATAGAATGTAGAAGAATTATAGAATTAATTAGAGGAATATGCTTACTATGAATACGTTGATTTTAATGTTTAAAGATTCATAAGAATTATTTAAAGGAATACGCTAATTAATAATTTAACGTACGTATCATGTTAATACCTTTAAAATGGTATTAACAAATAGGTAGACACGTGATAGAAAGTTTCCTTTTAGTTTTTCTCGTTTATAAAACGGAAGTTTAAATTAGCATACTTTCAATAGAATTTCTCCTTCTCAGTTCTTAATTTTGTTCAGGATCAACCATTTCAACACTATTTGTACTTTTCGGTACGGATTAAGAAATCAATTGTTGACGGGTGATAGCATTTTCACTAAACATCAATCATACATAACTGCAAAATGAACTTTGTAATAACAACATACTGCTTTATATTTACTGCTAAAAAGAAAAATAATATTTTTTGAATGTTTTCCTGAACTAACCAATCAGCTTGCAAGTTGTCTTTTTATTATTTTTTACTTATTATTATGAATCATATGTTTAGTTACTTAACTACGAACTTTATTCTATTGAATAACACGTCTCTTATTACCACGTAGTAGGAATAATTAATTAATTAATTAATATGTGTTAATAATAACGTAGTAAACAAACTATGAGGATATGACATTTCACAGCTAATACGTTGTTATTTACTGTTTAACATGTAAATAATAGCATTACATGTATAGTACACTGTATATTAATGTATTGTTTGTAATGATTACAACTTATTTGTTATGCTTATAAGTTATGCTTTCTTTTTTTAATATAACTTTTTAGGAACATATTCACAGTAAAAGAACGTAAACGATAATGTTGGCCCGGAACTAAACTCCTCTATTTAATCACTTAAATGAATGAATCTTTATGTTGCAACATGTATCGGCCCAACAGATAGAATTATAGAAGAATATAAATAATAGAAATATTACAGTGATAGAATAATACACAATAATTACACGCTTTAGATTGAAAAGAAACGATTACTAAGCATAATACATTCATTTTATAGCTGTTATACTTACAATATGGTATTACATAGTTTATTGTAGGTTTATTTATGGTTGGTATATTTACATGTGTATTGATTGCTATGGTACAGTTTAATTACCTTATTGATATATGATAATAGATTTATTGTGATTTATAATGTATAAATTAGTTGTTGTTTAAGACGATTATACACTAAATGATTGTAATTAAGGTTTATAACGGTTAAAGAAACGTATCTTATCATTAAATGATAGACAGCTCATATTTAATAGAAATATTACTTATTGTGACGCTATATTATTGCTATATATTAATTAATGACTAACTCCTTATGATAGACAGTTTTACATGGTGGAGAACTCGGTCACAGAGACTGTAACAAGTGAAACGGTCAATTCTGGAACAATTGGGCCAGAAAAGAAAATGAAGCTGTTGGAACTCAAGATGAAAACCGAAGGAATAGGAGACGAAAAGGAAAAAGTTATGTTCGTCTTGAAAATATGGATGACAAAGAGCTGGAATGGTTCATAAATATGAACAGGCGATCGTGGTGCTACGATCAACTAACAAGAGAGTCCTTGAGGAACGGAAAACTGAGAATGAAAGACAGGAAAAACACTTCCCAAAAGGTTGATGAAATTGTAGCTGATAAAATGAGACAAGAAAGACGAGCAATACCGTGGAAAAAAAGGAATGGGTGAAAAAAAATCGATCAGTTGCAGAAAGTGCCACGAAGAAGGACATTATCAATGGGGATGCGCGAAACATTGGCGAAAAAATAAAAAGGATTCTGAGTATTTATATAAGAAGTATCAAAGGGGTATCTAAACAAGCAGGATAGGAAAAGGCTTAAAGCAAATTTACAACAGATTATAAATGGGTTTCCTGATGTCTTCTTAAACGAAGGTGATAAAAAGATAGAATTTTGCACGATCGAAAAATGCAGAATTAAAACGAAAGACGGTAAAAAGTGGTACCAGAGCACCGCAAGCTCTGAAAGACAGAGTTAGTGAATATTTAAAGAGATTGGAAAAAAAAGGAAATAATAAGAAAATCAAAATCTTATTAGGAGTCCGGTAAGAGCAATTGAAAAACCGGATGGTGGGATAAGAATAGTAAGCAATTTAATGTTTCTGAATGATCTTACAGAAAAATATCCATATAAAATTCCGGACATGAAGAGAATTATTGAGACAACAACAAGATCAAATAATCTAACAGTTTTAGATTTAAAAGAAGATTACTATCAAATAGAGATAGATGAGGTATATAAACATAAAACAGCATTTGAGTTTGAAAATAATGCGTATGAATGATATGGGATGGTCATAGGTTTTAAAAATGCACCCATGATATTTCAACGAGTGATTAACCAAGTTCTAGATAGATTAATTGGTAACGGAGTAGAGGTGTACATGAACGGTATAATAATACATTTTAAAAAATGTGATGCATTGGTAAGAGAGGTCATAAAACGATTGTCGATGAATAAACTGAATGTAAATATAAAAAAGGTACAGTACACAAGACAAGAAGTCAAATTGCTTGGCGTGACAATCAATGAGCGAGACAAAATGCCCAATAAGATGAAGAAAAATGAGGCTTTAGAATTTCCAAAACCATATAATATAATGCAAATGAGAAGATATTTAGGGCTTGTTGGGTGGTTTAGAGAATTCGTTCAAAACTTCTCTGTAATTGCAGCTCCACTATATAACGCATTAAAACAAAAAGGAGCACTAATATGGAATGAGGATATGAACTAAGCATTTGCGGAATTAAAGCTAAGACTTATTAATGTTTGGAACTTGAAGCTAACTGAGTTTGAAAAGAAATTCACGCTAAAAACAGATGCCAGTAGCACGGGATTGGGCACTGTATTATTACAAGAAGATAAGAATGTAAAATTGATTCCGGTGCTGTAGGCTTCAAAGAAGTTGACACCGACTGAAATGAGATACGGAATCTCAGAGAAAGAAATGTTGGCAGTGAAATGGGGAATTGACAAATTCTCATAAGAACTTAAAGCAAGGGTGTCTCATCTCATAACAGATCACAAGGCGCTAGAAGTTATCCGAAATAAGCCAGAATTTGATAATAACAGGCCAAATAGATGGTGTGAAGCAATACAACAATATAACTTTACAATTGAATATAGTAAACCAGTAAATTTAGTAGAAGCAGATGCACTGAGTAGAATACATGAAAAGGTTAAGGAACCAACAGAAGTAAATAAAAAGACAGAGAAAAGATATGAAACAATAAACGAGAAACATTTATGCACAGTTGATGGAAAAAATATTGGAGGTTTGACTCTGGTATTGTTAGAGAAGTCCCAGAGAAAGAAAACACGGAAAAGCTGATAATCGAAGCACACTTGAAAACAAATCATAGGGGACTCGAGCCGACCTATTACGAACTAAAAGAAAGATACTATTGGCTGGGCATGAAAAGGCATATAACAGAGATCATAAAAGGTGTGAGACGTGTCAGCAGAATATCAGAAAACACACAGATGGAAATGAAATGGTAGTTATAACCAGGCCATTAAAAAAACTAACAATTGATATTGCTAAAATAAAGGATAAAACAATAATGATAGCCATAGACTACTTTTCTCGAAGAATATGGATAAGAGATGTAGGAAACAGAAGAAAATAAACCATAATTGAAAAGATGAATGAATTGGTAGAAGAATGGGGAGTACCCGAAATGATAATCACGGATAATGCAAAAGAATTTGTTGCAATTGAGACAAAGACATGGATGACCGAGGCACGAATCATACATGAGAAAACAAGCGTCGAATCGCATAAGAGTAACGGACGCGTAGAAAGAGTGATAAGAACAATAAGAGAAGCAATAGAGAAAATTGAAGTGAACGAGATGGGAAAAGCAATAAAAGAAGTTGAGGATAGGTATAACAAAACATACCATGCTAGCATGAAATGTACTCCTGAAAAAGCATGGAAAGATATTACAGGAATAGCAGCTGTTGAAAAAGTAAGGAAGGAGGATATAGTAAACAGTTTAAGAAGAGAAAATGGGAAAAATTTGCTGAAGATCAACAGGTTATAGTGACTTAACAAGAAAACTTGAGAGATAAGGATAAAATAGGAAGATTTGTGGAGAAAGGTGAACTCACAGCGATTTGTAAGGGAGACTTATATTTGATAAGAAAAAGTGATAGAAAAATACTTAGGAAAAGACATTACGACCTGAAGGCTTATGGGGTGAGAAATCCGTCTGGGGGATGTTATATATTAATTAAAGATTGACCCCTTATGACAGACAGGTCTTACAATAATTGATGATTTGGGATGATCGCACAAGTTCCTATGACAGACAAGTCTTACATCTCGGAACAGCAAAAGTAAAACATAAAGATACTCCTCATAAGTTACAGCAATCATATCCTTAAAAGACATTTATTAAAATTACTTGGCTGGTTATGCAGAACCACATTTGATAATCTTTATTATGCATTTTCTAACAGTCGAAGTCTGATAAACTTATAAATGGCATGAGCTTTAGGCGCCATGAGACATGGGTCACGCTCATCCAACTTGTCGATATGGTTACATATAGTTTCCTTCAGTTTAGATAGTCCCGAAAATCTAAATGTCTTTTGATTAAAAATTCTCAGGACATTCTTTCTTAGTGCTCGTTTAAAGACACCTGGTTGCTGACATATCATTTCAACAATAATATAATTAGTTCTTATGCCGTTGAAAGTAATAGCTTGGTCCCAAGTGCCTAATACATGTTTGCTGGCAAACGAAAGTTTCAGGCCGAAATCTGGTAGTGTCATAAATAAAATATCATAAACGTTTTTGAATTCTTTATTACCACTAATGGAACACTTTGAAACAATAATATACATATGAACATATTCCAACTGCGATAAAAAGATATATCCACGTATATGTCGACTCGGGATTCGAAGCGTGAATAGAAGATTCGTCAACAAAACCTCTCTCACAAATGACCGGTATGAAATTAACCTGTTGGTATTTTCGAATCCAATATTTTGTGATATTATAATTTCATTATTTAGAACCATCATTTTCGAAACAGCTGCTTCTATTCGGCTGATGATATAGATCGTAAAAATTGTCTCGAAATATGTTATCCTAATATCTAAATTACGGTACTC
>JH994079.1:25276-40460 GCA_000316135.1 Trachipleistophora hominis | reverse complement strand
CTTTTACCAATGTTCTCGCCACTTCACTTTCCCTCTCATTCAACTTCCCTATCGTTTCCTTTTTCAATCTTTGTTCTCTTTTGGATGCTTTTTCTATTTCACCTTTTTTCTCGAATGCCGCTCTGTTTCTCTCATTTCTCTGTTCCAATAATTCCGTATTTATCCTGCAGTATTCTATCTTTTCTTCAACCTCGCTTCTCAGTTTTTGTATTTCCAGTTTCAACTTCCTATCAATTTCATCATGTAACTGTTCTTTCTCTTCACACCACCATATACGCACTTCTTCACGTAGTTTTAACATTTCCTCATTTATCACAGCTTTTTCTTTTGGTATTATCTCATTTTCAGCTTTGTTCATCTTTTCTTCTAATTCAAACATTATTTCTTTCTCCGATTCTCTCCATTTTCTTATTTTTCTTCTCAGTTCCTTTGTATGCTTGTTCATCTTTCGGTTTAACATTTTCATGTTCCTTATTCTTTGATCATCACACGTCCTAGTATCTCTTGCTCTTTGTGCTTCTCGTCGCAATTTTAGTGTTTTTTCGAGCTGTTGCCTTGCTTTCAGCCTTCGTTCTCTTTTATTTATCCAATTTTGTTTTTCTGTTTTCACATTCCCAATTTCCCAATTTTGTCTCGATTCTACATTCGGTCGTGTTTCAACTATCGCCTGTAATTTCTCCAATTCATCATGTATTTGTGTTATTTTTTCGGTATAAAATCTTTTTATTTCTTCTGCTGATATAATACCGTCATGTCTTAATTTCTTGGTTATTTTTTGGTTACTCTCTTGTTCTATCATTTTAGTCTTGTTTTTTATCATACTATCTCTTAGTATCTTATTTTTTATTTCTTCAACATTATCACTCCTTTCTTCTTGGTTATCACTCATACTCTCCCCATCACATCTATTAATCTTACTATCACTTCTCATAATCTTACCACGTTCACTCATACTCTCCCCATCACCTCTATTAACATTACTATTACTTCCCATAATCTTACCACGTTCACTCATACTCTCCCCATCACATCCATTAATCTTACTATTACTTCTCATAATCTTACCACGTTCACTCATACTCTCCCCATCACCTCTATTAACATTACTATTACTTCCCATAATCTTGTTACACCCGTCCTTCATTTTACCGTACCACATTCCATCCCACCCTTTCATCACCAAATTACACCGTGACACATTACTCTTCACCATTTCATTTTCATTCTCAATCACTTCATTCAAAAATTCATTCCAAATTCCCAAACAACTCTTCACCACACTCCTATAAGCATCAAATCCAATACGTGCCATAAAATATCCCGGCACATGCTTATAACGTTCTATATAAGCCTCATCTATTTCAATTATAAATGTATCATGACCAACATCATATTCCAATTCGATGCATTGCTTCATCCTAAATTTGTATCTTACTGTAGGACATATGTTGTGTTGTGGCGTGTTGTCGAGTGTTGTGCATGTACTGAGAATGATTAAGGCAAGTAACATTCTGTGTGTTGTGTGTTGCTATTTATATTGTTTGAAATGGAATTATTGAAAATGATATTGTGACGTAACCTGATATGGTAAATTTATGATTGTTTTGATGATATGAATATGCAATTAACACTAAATTTATGGAACGTGCCGATTGATCTACTGCTGTAGATAATGTGTTATTAAAGAGATATTAGAACTATCCGTAAATTTAATATTAGAAAATAAAATGTTCATACAATTATTTAATAAAGACCGCCATTTTAGAAGAATTGCAACAATTAAAATGAATAAAACCATAAAATGTCTAACTACGTTTCTTATACACTTCATTTTATTATTAAAGTGTATGTTTGTAGTCACCTTTTTGGTGTAACTTAACGATCAATCAATTGTTTATACCTATAACCAATTAGTTATATTTAATTATTCATATAGATGTAACAAGAAAGTAACACAAGAATGTTCATTAAGGCCAGTACTTTGGTTATTAATAAATAGTAAATATACTTTTTTGCACTGTTATAATGTTTAATAAACATTTTTAGCTAACATATCAATTCATTTGCAAATTATACTTTTCTTAACCATCGTAAAAATACCAATAACATATACAAACGCGTATTAAAACACAAACTTTCCTGTCTGTAACATACGTCTTTAGAATACAACATTGTGTATGAAGGAGATTAAAATAATTTTTAGTATAAAAAAGAATAAAATACAAAATTATGTTTGCATCATTTTGCAGTATTAATACTGATCCATAGAATGATCCTTACCTAGTAAATTGCAATTAATATAGAATTTAAGATTGTTAATTATTATAGTGCTAACAACTACACTGTACCTCGTTGTAATAATCATTAACGCAAGATAATAATTTTTCATATCAATCTATATGTCATATTATTATCTGTTTCGTTAGGAGAGTATAATATTTAAACAGTATTACTTATTTTCTTTTGTTAACAATGATACATCTAAATATATAACGTGCATTTTGATTAATCAAATTAAATTAAAGTAAATTAGATTTTACTTACTACTTCAGATTCTCCTCATGCCACTACGTCACACCTTTCATAAGCAAATATCAGGCGGGCTACCGCCTACCATAGCACACAAACTTTGTTCTACATTTACTGATACACATCCATCTTAGACCCATTCGTAGCACATTTTGTAAATTTACGTTTTATTGCACATTTTTTGATGCTGATTACATAACACGATTTTTAATAGAATGAAAAGTTCATTGTACATTAGAACGTATGATTATGCTTTGTCCATTTTTATATTTATCTCATCTTCTCATATACAAAATATTAAAATAAAAATAGAGTTTACACTACGTATCGTATATATTAAGATAAATTATGTATAAAGAGTGTTATTATGTATCAATAGAAACATTGTATCCAGTAGATAACTTTTAAGTTTTAAGGTAGTATTAAAAGTACTATAATACCGTAAAAAGCGAAGATTACGTTTATAATTGTTGAAAGTAGTGCCCCCTCATGTCAACATTAAATAAAGTATCCTCCTTAAGTAACAATAATGTACAAATAATTTAAACAAAATGCTTTAATAAGATAGAATTAGTAACTTTTTATTAATATTACAGAATATAAAATAATCATAATAATAAAAAGACAACTCGCAAGCTGATTCGTCATAATAATAGAAACGTAAATGTTATTGTTATGAGATGATTCATCACTTGTTGGCAAGACAAGATGTTTTTTAACAGTTACGTTAAAAACGGATTTTGTTCAGAAACAATAATTGTTATCGTATTGATAACTCGTACTGTGGCAATGGTTGTTTATTACAAAGATATTTTTATATTTTATGCAAATTTACTTTTATTTGTCCTACGCTTAAGTCATTCTAACAAATTCACATAAATTAAACGCACTATATACGACCAAAATATTTCTGTCCTACAACCATTTCTATTTTTACCTGTCATTACCAGCAGGTGTTAAGATGAATATTAAATAAATGTTAGAATGAATGTTAAATAAATAATAATTTGGTCTATAGTACGATATATCGTTATATTAATTAAATATGATATAAAGACGTAACAATGCTATTATATACACTATAACAACGTTTTTTAAATAATAATGCTAACGAGCATTACGATTTAGTTTGTATAACACGACAGATCATAACTTTAAGACATGCATTATGATATGTTACTAAACATCGTATTTCTTTAATATAAGAAATAATTTACAGTTTACCTGCCTAGACCAAGTAAACCATTCAACACTCGTACAAATGCAATTCTTTAACATTTATTAATTAAATTAATTAATTCGTGTATATCTCATTGTATCAGTACTTTCAGGTTAGATATTTCAACTTAAAAATTACTTTTTAACTAAAACATTGTTTCATTGTCTTCTTTATACATATTACTTAACCAAACACATTCTTCTGGTCTGCTAGGACCGACCATAGCCACCGGCCTTCTGTTCATAGGAAATTATTCATAGTCATAATTTCCTGGTAAGCCTTTTCAACCATTTTTATTAACCACGTATTACAATTAGTTCTGTCGTAAGATCGTCATGATGGAATTGCTAATCACGTATTATATTATCATTCTAAATTAATCTGATAATCTAAAATTATCTTTCTTATTTTGAAGGACATAAATATAAAACGTCTGGTAATACGTCCTTTATCTTATTATATGAAATAATTATTACATGATTGCTAAGGATGTACTTTTACAACATCATAATAATAAAAAGAGAACTTGCAAGCTTTAAACAGTAAACTTGTCAATTACATGTACAATATAGCAATCCATCTATTACTATGTTATAAATCACTCTATTTATCCTTTATAGTGCTATGACAAGTACGTTATGTTAGTAATAGATGAATTAACAGTAATGGTATGTTAGTAATAGATTAGCTTAGTAGGTTAGTAATAGATTATTAATAGATTAGATTAATAGTAATGATATGTTAAAGTAATAACATAATGTATGTAATGGATAATATATTGCTAATATCTCATTACTAATCACATTAATATGATTACTAATCACATTAATAATCTATTAAGCCAATCTATTACTAATCACATTAATAATCTATTAAGCCAATCTATTACTATTAAGCTAAGCTATTAATAATCTATTACTAATCATCTATCCTACGTTAACCCTCCTTATCTTTAAGGAACCACCCTACGCCACAACAAACAACCATAAATAACAAAAACACCACCCCTACAAACAACCACAAACAACCACCAATGCTTCTCTACTCCACAATATTTGATCTTCACGGCAACGTACATCACCAATCAGGCACAAAACCATCGTACATCAACAACATAATTGACACGGTAGTACGAAAAAACATTAAGCACGGCGAACTAACGGTACAGGGCCGTAACGTTGCATACAGAACGGTAGGAAAGAAAGTGATCATGTGTGTAGGTGATGATGCAGATGAGCAGATTGAACGAATGGCTGCCGAGTATTTAGAGGATGGTGCAGTACGTGAGCATGGTGTTTATGATCGACGTGCGGCCGTGACCAAACAGGAGAAACGTAGGCGATGGGGCGGTACGGAAAAGGAATTGGACTATTCTAGTACGAGCCGTACGGTTAGTTACGTGCCTGATACGAAGAGCGCGTTCAACCTGTTCAATATTAAACGGCGGGTGTTCAAGACTTTTGATCGGGAGGCGTTGCTCGCGCATCTGCTCAATAAGAACGTTGCGCCGGAGGTTGCGGGGGACGTTTTGATGTACGCGGAGAGCATCGATGATGTGCGTGATGCGATGAGGAGCATCATTAAGACGAAGCGGCTTGGACAGGATGCGTGTGCACCGTACCGTGTTGCCCTTGTTGGTACGAACGGCGTGGGAAAGACGACAACGCTGAGCAAACTGTGCTACCACTTTGCTGTGCGTGATAAGGGGGTGTACGTGGCGGCATGCGATACGTTCAGGGCGGGTGCTATTGAGCAGCTGCAGACGTATGTGAACCGCCTAAAGATAAACCACAGGGTTGAGATACACCAGCAGGGCTACAACAAGGAGGAGTGGAAGGTGGCACGCTCTGCCCTGCAGTACGGAAAGGCGTACGATGTGATCCTTGTTGACACGGCAGGCCGTGTCAATAAGAAACCGCTCATAGACTCGCTCAGAAAATTAACGAACCTTGGCTTTGATGACGTAGTGTACGTAAGTGAAGCGTTGAAAGGATACGAAAAGGATGTTCTTGCATTTGATATGGTGACAGCAATTATTGTAACTAAGATTGATACGGTGGATGATAGAATAGGCTCAATTCTTAATCTTTGCTACTTCAGCAAAAAGCCGGTCGTGTTCTTAGGACACGGCCAGAGCAACGTAGACCTTGAGGAGGTGGACGTAGAGAAGGTGATTGAAACGCTGCTGAGTGAGTAGAGTCTTATGCCATGGTGATACGTAGTAACATTTTAAAATAATTAAATATTCTTAGCACTGCCGTGCCTTTACGTTGAACGAATTTAAGGATGCATGCCTTAGAGAAGAAGGTAAGAAAATACGTTCATAGTTAAGTACGTTCTCTCTTAACGTTAACATTCGTTGATTGTAAAGGACTAAACATAAATTTGTAGATCACTCCACCGTGTGAATGCGTTCCCTCTAAACGTTAACATTCGTTGATTGTAAAGGACTAAACACGAATTCGTTAACAACCGCTATTTAGCAGCAGTTCTATATTCAGCAGACCTTCTTCACTTGTCATACGATCATTGCATAGATCGTTACATCCTGAGAAAGGATCTACTCCTTATCATTACAACGAACTAAACATTTTGTACGTCAGCAGGTAAAATAAACGTATCGTTCATCAATTGATAAGACTGTTGAGATACGTCGTCCTTCCTTTGTCTTGTCTTCCTGTCTAAAGGGGTAGTGAAGTAAAGGTGTTAACGTTGACTAGAAATACACATTAATTGATAGAACGTGCTCTCCTTTCTACCAGAAATTAAAAATACGGTGTTAGCACAGAACATTAGTTCGTATAAACACGTATTATCGTATTTAGTCTACAACTACGTAAACTGCTCTTAATACCTTATCTTGTGTTGAGCAGTAATAATGACATGTTCTACTGCATACGTAATATTAAACGTATTCTAATACGTTTTAGCAACTGTTCTTATACTGTAAGGCTCTTTCATTCATTGCTAAACACATCGTAAAGGACTGTGCGTGGTACAATGCAGTTATGGATGGTATAAGCACTGCTGTTCTATGGTTAACACGTGAATAATTTCTAACGATGTTAAACAACGCATTCTTTGTTTTCATTTGCAATGCGTATTCTGAGATAAAGATGAACAGAACATTTCCTATACCTCCTAACAATACGTGTTATGTACACTAAATGGTAATTTCTTTCTTATTAATTACGCGTAATATAATTCTTGTCAAGGATGAGCCTTCATGTTGACTATTAAGGACTCTTTTTCTAACAACTTCTATTTCTTATTCTGCATTGCTTATCAAAATATTTTAGCTGATCGTATTTAACGTGTTCTTTTGTGTTTCTAATTCCTTAGTAATTTTAATTTCCTGATTAGTTAATCATTCTCTTTTTGTGTTGCTGACCAGGGGAGCCTTTTCTTAGTTTTATTTTTTCTAAACTTTTATACGGCAATACAGTTCGTTCCTTTCATTCTTCTTATGATTAATGCAATTTAACGGAGAATAAGGTAAAAAAAATAATTAAGCATCCTCTTAACGAAGAATAATAAAACGAACCTTCAAAACTATTACTGTGGATGCAGCACCATTAACTATTCGTATTTCTGCTGTTTCGTTCATTATCTTACCTCGTAATTAAATCATACCTTTTAAACTAACATCATCTTCATAACGCACCTCTTTCATTGTCTTACATCGTAATTAGTACCTCCTGAACCAATTGCTTCTTCACTCCTATCATGATCACTTATACCCGTTCATTGTCTTACATCGTAATTAGTACCTCTTGAACCAATTGCTTCTTCCCTCCTATCATGATCACTTGCACCTTTAAATTATTCTCTTTTATAAACAAACAATAGCAACCCTCAATGTCTCTCACACTGCTCATCACACAATCATTTCTGCTATCAGAACTGCTATTCCTAACGGTTCTCTTACTACCATTTTCACCTCAAAAACTTACGATAGCCCTCCCTCGTCCCGTTCACCATCTTATTTATGCACTCGTTATGCTAATAGCGTTTTCATTTGCTGATTCGCTGTATAGAAGATCGTACCAGCAGTATTTTTACTTGAATGGTATCACGCTGTTCCTGTTCTTGATTCTTAAACGGATGTTGAACGTGGTTGGTCGATTGAAAAGAGAAGAGATGGAGGTAAGCGTAATGAGACGGCAGATTGAGAATCATAAGAAATTTGTTATGGAAATGGTGGAGGAAAACAAGAAATTAAAAGAAGAAAATGATGGCTTGAGGAATAGGGTTGTGCTTGGCAAGGATGTTGGCGTTAGGGAGGATTCTGGGCGTGGTGGTGATGATGGTGTTGTTCGTAATCGGGTTACTGGTCAGAGCGATACCTTTGGCAGCATTAATAGTACAGCAGGTACGTCTAATGAGCGTGCAACCAGCTCAAACACAACTGATACTCGTAAGGACGCGCCGCCGGGGAATATGGTCGATAAGAAAAATAATTCGTTGGCTGGTACTCATAAAACGGTGGATGACGGAAAAGCCGCACCTCTGCGTAATGAAGAGAATGAAGATGAGAACTGGGAGGCAGAATGGTAGATTAAATTTGTTGTACGTGGTTATATTTATAGTTTTAAAAAAATCTTATTTAAGAAGAAAATCTTATTTAAAAACCTTATTTCTCTACGCAAAAAAATTGTGTTGGGCGTATTTATTTTAGGTTTGCTTCCAGTACTGTTATAAAGGGCGTATTATATTGGTTTTCTCAAAATAATACGATTATATGGCATTCTAACATTGTAATCACAATGGATGAGCTTAAACACGTTGCACGATTGTTTCTCAACCAGTGTTAAAAAGACATTTTTGTGATTAATCTACATGGTATATTGCATTTAACGATTCACTAATCAACGTTCTAAATGAACGAAAACTCGTTTCCGAATGAAACAGCAATCTTAAAGTAATATCCCAAAAATATATTTCACGTGTTTAACGTTACAAATTTAGCGTCTTTATCAGGATATTAAATAATTTTATTCATGCATTAAATGTATTCCATTAAAATTAACGTTCTATGTTTCTTTATTCATATGATTTAATTTCTTAATTTAACGAAATAAAACAGGATTGTTTTGAACTTATATCAGTTGTTTTTATCATAATATATATTTTATAGGATGAGAATGTATTAAAGCCTTTTAATTCTTTTACGTTCAAATTACCAACACTTTTTTTTCTAAAAGTAATAAAAATTCTTATAAAATCAGTCGATTTTTTTCTTTTTATTATCGTTGATAAAGCCGGTGGCCATAGTCGGTCCCAGTGGATTAGAAGAGTGTGTTTGGTTAGATGTTGTGTTCTAAGGAGATAATTAAAACGACTTTTAGTTAAAAAAAATACTGTTAATGGTGATTTAAGATCTAACACCAAATAACAAATTTTTAACGGTAATTTTATTTGCTTATTTTGTTTTATTATTCAACTCGTTTTTTGTTCACATTCACAATCAATATTTAAATTCTCGCTTACATTATTTTTATTTCCACACAATATTTTAATCTTATAAATAAAAATCAAATTTGGTTTGTCGATTATACTTTTTTGAATTACGATTGCATATTTACAAGTTTTTTTTAAAAAAGTTATTTTAATTATTTTCTCACAACATGTCATCTAATCCAACTCACTCTGCTGGTCCGCTGGGATTTACGAGGTTATAATATAGATACTGTCATACATTTATTCGTCAGACACTAAAATTAAGTATATAATATATTTAGCAATTCCGTTGCAAAGTATATAACATTGTTGATGTGTTGAAAACATTTATTTGTGAGCAGCCATGGTCGAACATTTTACACTTCTAAAAATATGTTTTACGACATGAAAAGCTTTTCGAAGTTGCTATAATGCCACATTTTAATTATTAAATACCATATATGTCAAATACAACAAAAAATAAAAATGATAATTGCAATTTAAACAGACACTGAAAACAGAGAAGTACATATCATTTTTTATTGCTGCTTTCTTCTAATCAATATATTTTTTTAAAAGATAGTGAGACAAATTTTAAAGGATAGATGAGCATCAGAATTGAGAATCATTAAGGAATAAAACATCAATTCACTTTTTTTGCTAATTTAGTAATATACCAGCGCAGGAATAGAAAATATAAAATTTTGTTTTCTATGATTAAAAAAATGTTTTTACGCATTCGTACTACATTTTATAGCAGCTACAACATTATGGTACTATTTAAAAATTTTTTATTGATTTTCTTGTTAACATATACCTACCCCGAAACAAATATTAAGTAGACTTACATTCCCAAATAAAATAGACTAATAACTGAACTATAATGCATTATTAGTATAAAAATGTACTTTTTTATAGTACTAAAGGTAATGTGGTATTAACATCTTGAATGTTACAATATATGACATACAGCTAACTTGTAAAATAAATAAATATACAATGGGAATGCAAGTTATTCTCTATTAAAAATCGGAAAAGTGTCTTGTTCTATAGCGTAAAACCATAACAAAAATTATTACGATATCGGTTTTTTTATTTTCTTTTTACTCTTATCAGATGAAATATTTTTAAAAAAGCCACTTTTCGCAATAAATTGCGCTTTTATACCGAAAAGTATTACCAAACAATAAAAAATGTTCTTTTATTGACCTTAACCGACCATTAATTTATATAATACTTAAGTTTCAATAAACTTGTATTCTAAAAAATATAATTCGTACTTGTAATAGTACTTATTATTAAAAGCAATAAACATGTAATTATGAAGAATTAAGTAAAAACTTTAACTTTAATACTCATTATTTCATCCAAAAACTATTTTTGCTGTCATCTACATACAGATATTTTTTAAACAGCAGTATAACTCTCGTTCATAGTTGTTTGAAAATTTTTTTCTTGTTTAATTTGTTTTTTATTAAGTTTTAACTCCTATAAGAAAACACTGATTACAATTACATCCGCATATTTTTATATTTTGCAAGAATATCAAAATACTCTAAACAAACTAATTCTTTCGCATAACCATGTAGTAGGAAACGAGAATGTTTATTGTAATATCACGCTACAAATGACAAATTTGCAAGAATGATGTTCATATTATGATATCAGTAAAAATATATAAAAAAAAATGATAGTGCGTCCATAAGAGGACTGTGAGTACACGCTTGATATTTAAATATATAGTCCAAAATAACAAGTATATATTATATTAATGGTCGATTGAATATTACTAAAAAGGTGATTTTTCTGAGTATATAAAGAAAAAAGTATAAAAGCAAAAATGTAGAGCACCCCCATGGAAATTGTAAGAAATACGATCAAATGGGTTTTATGTTTTGCAAGCACCACACCGGAGGGCAAGCATGATATCATAGTTTGTGATAGTTCAGACGGTTTACCGTTGATAAATCTGTTAATGGATGTATCTGATTTTTCATGGAATAGTCGTAATGTTTTTGACTCAGAATGGTACGATACGCTTGAGGATCTACTACATTCTATAGGTGAAGTTGAAAGTGAGGACAATATTACAACTGATCAAAAGTCCAATGAAACCGCAGTTGCCCACGACACCTCAACCTCAGAAACTCGTAGGTATGTAAAGGTAAATATTCCGATTTCAAAATCTTTATATATGAAAATTATCGAGATGATGAAAAACGACGGTCATAATGTTTGGCTCACAGATTCCGAAATTGATGAGTTCGCGCAATATATTTCACTATTTGTGAATGAGAAAGTACCGATTCTACATCAAATAGATTACCAAACGAGGTATGATGAGAAGTTGATGGATCGAATCGAAGAACTTTGCCTCATCCGGTATGCTGCTAGTAATAAAACGAAGCAAACAGATCTATCTGTTGATAACCCATTCTTTGTTAATTTACTGCTAGAAATACAAACTGTTGTGTATTATTATGTTTTAGAGGATAAATGTGGTAATATGTTATTTGCATCAGAAACTGGAGAGTACGAAAAACAATCACCAAGATTTATTGGTTTTGAGGATTTTAGAAGTTTGTTACCACTTAATTTTTTAAAAATGGAAAGCAAATTTTTAATAACAAACCGTGAGTATATGAAAGACTTATGCACACATTTCTCTGAAAGTGGCAATAATAGAATAGTGGTTGACGTTGACTTTTCCGACCTCTGTAATAAACAAAGAAACTGGAAAGATATGTACTTTAATATCAAAAAAGAACAGGTTGTTGAAGCTATAACATCAGAATTTCTTAAATCCAGTTTCATAAAGCGACTTATTATACGATTGAGGAATGTGGAGTGTGATTTTAGTATGTTTTTTCTCGAGAATGAGAATGTAGATCTGTATTTCGATTGCTGTACAATTGATAATGAGATCGTTTTGCCTTGTAAGCTGGCCAAAATATCCATTGTCGATTCGGAAATTAATACATTACTTGAAATGCCTGCAAATTTGAAAGTATTTGTGTTCCGACGAACCGTGATAGAGAAAGATTGTACCATATATATCAACTCAGATTGCAGATCGATTACTATTGATCGTGTTATCGGTGCCATAAATATTCCATTCTTGGAGGAATACAATTATTTTAGTTCCCGTGATACAATATGGTCGTTCAAACTGGAAGAAAACGCAGGTGGGTCAATAGATAATTTGACAAGAAGCGATTACACTTTCGAAGAATATTTATGTAAAATACAGATAGCCGGTGTTCTTATACTAACACACATTAGGATATCTAGCATACTAAAGTTAATAATAGGGGATAATGTCGAGGATTTAACACTAAAAGAATTTTCCGGTTTTATTGACTTCCTTAGACCTGATTCTACGGTTCATTTTCAAATGAATCTAAATTATGGTGACCTGATAATAGTTAATTCAGAAAAAGGTGATGATTCGAGAGAATTAACAATTTCAAATGGAAATTGGACCGATGTGGTCGATCTGGGTGGTATTATTTCGGGGCTTAAAAATTCAGATGTTTCACAGTACAACAGTTTACAATTTAACGGCGTCAGGCTCACAAAAATTGTTTTTGACCGTTGTAGAGGAAGGATTGGATGCAATGATATAGTTGATGTAATAATTTTGGCTAAATCTTACTGCTATTTTAGCATACAAGATCTTAATAAGCCTATTGAAGTCCGAGTTAATAACACCATTTGTATGGTGAACTGTTATGAATTAACCATGAAAGACATTTCTATAAGCGCATCTCTGAAACTATCGTTCAATATTAAGAAGATTTGTCTTGAGCGTGTCCATGTGAACGAAAATTACACCATGGAAGTCGAGGCCGGTTTTGAATCGTTAGTAATGTTTGGGTGCTCTGGCAAATTTTCAATACCGAACATTTCATACAATGATGAATGTTTTGTTAATTTACCAAGTGATAGGTTTGGTCGAATTGAGATTACAAAAACATCTACTGGTTTGTATAATATAACAATAACCTACATGAAAATTGAAAGTGAATTCAAAATACAAATGGACGTTGATTGTGTCAAACTGAAAAATGTATCTACGATTAATAAATCCGTCATAACATTTAGCGGAAAATGCGAGAATCTGGAGTTGATATGCTTTTATGGTCATCTGAATTTTTTGAACTCAAAAATATCCGATCGACTCGTCATATATGAGTCGAATTCAACGAATAATGATGATGTTATATCTATTCTGACCAGAAAATTCCAGACAACTGAAGCTGTCTCAAAAAACGAGACATTGCTACCCCTGTGCTCACGTATACCACATTGTCGACGAAAGCATCCGGCGAATAGATCCATTGTTCCTTTACGCGCAAACAGAAACTCGAAAATCTTTTTGTCTCTAAACGAGAACGTACCAGTTGACATTATGAATATATTTAACAATATAGTTATTACAGGACCAGAAAAAATAAAAGAAAATAAATTTCCTGTAACTAGTTTTTTAAGCACAAGTTTGGACAAGCTAGTACTTGAAGATCTATGCATAGAAGAAGAGCATGAAATTGTAAGAAACATAACAGATTTACGAATAATTTCAACAGAAGGATCAACTCTACGAATAAATGCCCACGTAAAAAACTTATTTATTGAACGATCAACTCTCTCTATCGATATTTCGAAGATAGACCAGCTAAAAAAGTTAACACTGATAGAATCCCCTTTTATTTATGATCAGAATATCTACCAGTCACTGAGTTATCTTCGATTTGATAGAATGTCTGTTGGAAAAAATATTTACCTAGCAGGTAAGCTAAAAACATTGATCATAGAGAGTACAAATATTCGTGGCTGTTCCGTGCTCAAAATTGGCGCAACCGTTGTTAACCTATCAATACAAAAATCCATAGGAAATGTCGATGTATCGAGAGCATTTAAATGTGGTTTAATAGCGCTGTATGGAAAAGAAATCATCGAATTGCGTAGGGATAAATTCTCTCTAATTCTCAGGGGCATTACATTTAAAGGTAATGTTGAAATCGACGATGGTTTTAAAACTGTGAAGTTAAGTGAAATTGATATGATATCAGGCAAAAAAGTGATTCTCAATAAGGAATGTGAGTATTTCGAGTTGGAATCGTCCGATGTTAATATCGATTATTCAAAAGTGGATGATTTGAAATGTGTTACCTTTATAAAAGTGAAATGGCCCACGATTAAGGAAGTCTTAGACTTGAAGACTGTTACCATTGCAATATTCAAGGAGATAAAGTTCGGAAATGAATTTATCTGCCCTGCTAATATACGTGTTATTTCATTGCATTGTGTTGAGATGTTAGATAACAGTGTATTTCGTGTCAATGAAAATTGTGAAGAAATTACTTTATTCAATTGTGTCGGTAGATTTGATTTGTCAAGTGCAACATGCTTGAAGAAACTCGCAGTAATACCATCTGCCGATAGCAATGATGAGATGGAAGTTAATTATCCCTCACTTGATGGTGTGATAGACTTGGAGTTAGCATATGAGTCAAGTGGTAAATATTTTGATGATTTGTTAACAAGATGTAATAATTTCAAAAGGTTCACATTGCACAATTTATGGTATGGAACAGAAGGATCAGAAATACATGTATTGCCTACAGCACATGATGATCTTTATCTTTACATTGAAACATACGAAAAAACTTCGGTTTTTGGAAATTTTCGAGACCATGTTCTCAAGAATAAAAGCTACTACGGACAAAAACATGTAACAACAATGAATATATTAATGAACAAGGTGTTTTATTACATTTTTAATTATAACATGAGAATTCGAATAACGTATTTGAATGTAGAGGGTTTCAAGCTAGACGAACGAAATGTTAAGATGTTGAAAAGTTTTTCTAATTTAGAGACCCTCATATTAAGTAGTTATTCAGTTCAGGATAGTTTTTTCTTGTATTTACCTATATATTTGAAATCTCTTAGATTAGTTTATACGACTATCCCTGCTGATTTACGTATTCCAAT
>JH994079.1:4421-21773 GCA_000316135.1 Trachipleistophora hominis | reverse complement strand
GCGGCTAGTTTTCAATAAAAGCTAAGAAATTAGATTTCGGTAGAAATCTATATTAACATACACGTAGCAATAACAGATAACTAGAATTCTCTTACAAAAGAAAGTTAAATAATAAAGCAATTTTACATCCGGAAATTCATATGAGTGAACAAATACTAAAACAGGTTGGTTGCTTAGCAAAAATTTTTTAATTTTTGTATGGAAATATAATGTATGCCGTATTTCAATATGAATAAAAAGTTAAGTGTTAGTGCACATTTTCTTCTTGAAATATTTTAAACAGCAGTTATCAACCACACAAACGAGAAAGTAGAACCCGTAAAAGATTGATTTTCTAGCTCTGATGGAAAGGCAGTGATGATATCAAGGCATCCCTTCAAAAAGTATGTTGGTGTTGTAAATGTGCGAATGATAATAAAGGAGATTTTTGGAATTTAAATGCAAAACACGGGAATACGACTCTAAACAAAATCAATGAACAAATTTATAAAACAATGATAAAATAGAATAAATAACAAACTCAAGTTTTATTTTACTGAAGTAATTAATGTGATTGGTTTTAAATAAGTAGTTAAAAGCGATAATTGATACGATGATAAATACTTTATTTCCTGGTTTGAAGGTTCTTTAACACCTATTTATTCGTAAATGAAATATTTATATCAATCAGATAGAAATCGAAATTACATAAACGCATTGAAGCCAATATTTCAAACTAACAAGATTTAAAACAATTTTATTCCATTTTTAACAAAATTCCAAATAAAATGAAAAATATTATGCAATAACATTTTAACTGCCATTATTCTTTTAATAATAGCTTTTACCTCTTATACTGAAATGAAATAGAGATAGAATAGCAGGCATAACAACATACTTCAAGTAAAGTACATCAACAATAGATATGGTTGAAAGAAAGGGAGTTTCTCCTTTGTTCCGAATAAATGTAATTTAACAACCGTAGTAGTATGGAAGAGCGTTAAATAGATTTAATTTAATTTCTCCTTTATCCATTACTATATTAGTTTTTGCGGTTCGAATTGATCCATGAGCCTTCCTCATCAGGTAAGTAGATTGTTTTGGCAGCAAGACAATATGCCATAAATACCAAATACAATGATAATTTGTCAGCGCGTTATAAAAATAACCAATAATAACAGACATTATATAATTATTGATACGATAGATGGTATTAAGCTAACAATAAAATAAAACAACCGGAATAAATGCTTGAGTAGCTTCAATTTATTTAATGTCAGAAGCGATAGATGCGTAAAATATATTAAGTATCATATATTATGTTTAAATTAGTAGTTTCTATTATCAAAATTTACAAATTTGAAGCGATAGTTTTCTTCCCAATTTATTTTTTCCATTTTAGTGATGTTATTCCGATAAGGCTATTCAAGAGCCCAAATAAATTAAAGACTTGAAACAAAGATACTATGTTTTATTTCGTCATCTTTATGTTATTCTGGTGGGAGTCTATTGTTGCTACTATGACCAGACGTATAACCCCGCGGTTAGAATCTTTAAGATCGTATTCACGAACGCGCAGGAGCAATAAAGATAAGATTGGGCGTTACAGACCAAAAACTAACAGAAAAAGGCGTGTAGTAACTATAAAGCGTGCAGTGCAGAAAAATGCACCAGCCGACAGTGCATCACGAGAACCTAATAAAGAACCGCCTCGTCCCTCTGATGAACCACTATCAAAAGAACAATTTTTGCATTCTCTTGATTTGATACCCGCTAATGAATTAAAGGACGAGCCAATGATAAACGAAGAAACTACTAAAAAACGAAAAACACGATCACACGTTTCCAAGTAGAGACAAAAATAGATAAAATTGATTTTGCAGCACGTATGTTATCTGTAAGAATTAATAAATTAATTAATGTTAAATTTATTTACTCATCAGTTACTCCCATCACACCATATATAAATAGAACGAGGGCTACATAACGACAATACTATCTATAACCTTATATCCGTTGATAATAAAATTTATTCCTTGAACATTCATTACATTGTAGTCCCCGGTCTCTCCATATTTTACGTCATATTAAATATTTTACTATCAATATCGATGTAAATTTTAAATTGTTCAGCAATTTAAAGCAAACAACACATCCAAAACATATTTTATGTTTTCTCTTACTATTTTTGCTTGTTTAGCCAACAAGAGCATAGCAATCACCGCGTAATTACCGTTTAATAAACCATTCCGCAATAACCTTTTTTACATCTTTACAACTCTTACCTGAAGAGGAAACTTTATTTAATATTGACATGAGGAGATAATAATTTTAAAACGTACACCTTGTAAAATTACCGTTCTATTCCGTTCTTAAACTCGTTATACGTTCCTCACAGTCCTTAATTGATATTTTATTTTTTATTATCATGACATGGTAATAGCAGAGAAGATAAAAACTAAACATTTTTTGAAAGATACGATTGTTAACATGAATGAATTCCTAACTCTCAGCAGAAATTGTACAAAACGTAGGAAAGAGCAAGAAATAAATTGTACGATGGTTTTACAATGTGATAATAGCATTGATAGAAAGTTCAAGATAATATTAAAATTAATTTGGAATTGGTCAGTCAATAAAATACTTGAGAAATGAAAACAAGGAATGATTTTAATTAAACAAAACTTTTTTAGTAAACGTAACGAATGCGTTCTTTTACGTGTGAATGCATTTAAACGTAAATTTACGTTTTAAATGTTCGTAAATTGTTGTGATTGCGTATTTTTGAATTTTTACCAAAATTTCTTTTCCATGTTTATAATTTGTTCCACATCGTTGTATGAACATGTAGCACGTACTTATCTATCATAATGATTCACTATTTTCTATCCTCTCAGCACATCTTTACCACTATTACCTCACCATCCTACTCTTCATCGTAATAATTCACCATTCATAGTTCTCTCAGCACATCTTTACCACCATTACCACATCGTTCCACTCACAATAATTCACTATTTTCTATCCTTCATACGTCCCCCAATCTCATACAAAAAATTGAACGGTCCATCCACAGCACACTCAACCACACTCTTCGATCCAAACTGTCCCGTCTCAACAACCCCATGCACCTTCCTCATCTCACCCACCATACATTCAAACATACGCTTAGCATCCGCATATTCCATCATCATATGATAATCCAATTTATTGCCTTTCATCCGGGCGTATAACGTAACATTTGATATCAGCATGATGTGATGATGATCAGCCAATGGAGTGTCATTGAATAGACGCAATGATTTTATCTTTTGGACTGCTTGATGAATCATTGCGGGTGTATCTGTACGATGAAAGCCTACGTATATTAGCAGGCCTTCTGATATTGAGGAGAGTGGAGTGTTGTTTACTGTGACTTGTGCTCTTTTTACCTTTTGGATGATTAACTGCATTGGAAGGGCACCTAAAAATCGTTTTGTTATTGTTACGTGTTTTTAGGCCGTTGGAATAAAAATGAGTGTTTTTATACGAGTGCTAGAAGAGATTTGATCATGAAATCATGATCAACTGTATTATTATCACCTTTTAAGACAAGACTATTAAGACGAAGAAAAATTTGATCATGAAATGATGATCAACTGCATTATTACCACTTTTTAAGACAAGACTATCAAACAAAAAGAGATTTATTTAAAAAACCTGAAGATTAACCAACTGTACTATTACCATCCCCATAAGATAAAGTTATTAAAACAAAAAGAGATTTATTTAAAAAACCTGGAGGTTAACCAACAGTACTATTACCATCCCTTTAAAACAAAATCATTATTTAAAGTGTTAATAACTAATCTTACAACAACACGCTTAAAAAAAGAATAGCAAAGCTCAAAACATAAACAACAGTACTAAAATAAAAAAGTATTTTTATAAAACGTTAGATAAAAAGAAAATAAATAACCATGAAATAGTACTAAATGCAATGGAAGAGAAACATTTAATAAAAAGATGATACAACGATTCACAGCTTTTAGATGGTATGAACCATTTTAAAGGTTAGTTTATCAAAATAGAGGGTTGTTTCTTTAATTACTATTATTTTATAGGTATGGTTGTAAATGAAGCACTGTTAATTAAAAATACTAATGATTAATTGTTTAAAAATTCTTATAACCATTCCTTACACGTTTTAATAGCCATTAATGACTATCAGTTCATATAATACGATTATTGATGCATTATAAGGTATTAATGATTTATTATAAGGTATTAATAATGTCTTCAACGTATTTCTGATTTATTATAATGTATTACAAGGTATTAGTGATTTATTATAAGGTATTACTAATGTATTCAACGTATCAATGTGATAAATCGTTCATACTATAAATATAATACCTTTAGACTATCATTATGGTTATTCCTATAACCATTAATACTGTGTTTAATTTGTTCAGTTAAAGATAATTTAAACGTATTATTCTACATTATAGTACTATCAGTTATAATACTATCATTACGATATTTCATTATCATCAATATTAACTAAAGATTGCCCTCTTATAACAGACGAGTACTTCTAATTAAAGATTGATCCCTTATAACAGACTAGTCTTACACTCTAACATTATATTAAACATACTATTCTTATATCTTTGAGTATTTGTAAGTTACGTATTACTACGCCTGTATTATTGTAAGGGATTGTTTATCCCTGTTCAACGTATAACACCCTCCTTATCATACATCCCCAACCAAAACAACAAAATGCAAAAATGGTTTATTGCCCAATTAAAAATATAGTACTGCTCGTACCACCGTACGCATAACTGTGCCATCAATACACCAATTAAAATATCTCATCACTCTCTACACTCTCATACCCTTCATCCTCATAACATTTATACTTCAGAATACCACCTATACCACCAAAACCTTCTTTAAACTGCTCACCCTCTGTGCTTTTATCACTTACTATGCTTAGCTCTGCATTGTAACGCTTGTAATTCTCAAGTAACCAATCAATGATTGGCTGATCATCGACTGATCCTTCTACGTCCTCGTAAACTATCAATTTGGTGATGGCCTGCTCATCAAGAAGACGTAGCGTATTCTTCTGTCCGTACACGACCATATCGTTCTCAAGGCTCTTAAAGAACTCTTGTAACACCTTCCTCTCCTTTAAATACCTACACATTGTCAGACTGTCCTGTGCTAGCTCTATCGCCTGGTTAAGACCATTCTCTCCGCCATAATTCGTGTCTACCACACGTATTACGCGGTCTTTTATGTTTTTAAGAAGAATCGCACTCTCAAAAAGTTGGTTCTTGAAATCTGCTGTTCCTGCCAGGATATACCCCTCCTCATTTGTAAACAACGAATTGGCGATCTCTGCCACCTTCTTAACGTAATGGTTCCTCTTTTCTATTCTAAGCCTGGCAAACCTAACGCTACTCTGACCACCACGTCCGTGTTTCTTAGGCAAAGATACGCTTAGTGTGTGCAATATTTTCTTTACGTTGCTATTCAGGGTGGCAAACACCGTTTCACTGCCATCCATCACTATAAAACCGAACGTTTCATTCTCCTTAAACTGCTCAACCAATGATTCTGTATGAAAACGACTGTCACACATGTAAACACTCGTGTTTATCGGCTTCAGAGGCTCCATTGCAACGGAAATTTTCTTTTCCTTGTTGTTGTCCATCACAGTGCCTACGAAGATTGCCAAGCCGTTCGGTGGTACATTCTTGAATGTTCGCAGTTTGTGCTGTGCTGACGTAATGGCACTAAGCACTGAGAGCCGGTTAACACGGCTCTTTATGTTTGATGCCGTGCCGTACTCATCAACAAGCATTTTTAACGCTTTAGGTATTTGATCACGTGGCGGAAGTATGAGCGTTATCATGGATGTGCCATTTCCTCTGCTGTCACGCAAGTACAACAGCTGTTTTTTTAAAGCGTATGATTTTATTTCGTCTTCCTGCATGCGACAGAGGGGGTGATAATTTATAAAATTTTTTAGTCTTATCTGATTAGTTGGCCAGGCACAACCGTAGAGTAACCGCCATACAAGTCCCTGCAACATTGTTTGCATGATGTATTATGAAACGTTGTTTTGTACCTTTTTCGTGAAGGTAATGTTCGTGTTTCTTGTCGATTAGAACCTTCCCAAATATTAGATATTCTCATCAATGATAGCATTTAATCTCTATCATTGTACATTCCACAGCTTAGCATTCATATAATGTATTTTCAGTATTTTATACATAATTGCAGTTGATAGGATCAATGTATTTCTTCAACTCCTTCCATCTAATCAGCAAAATAGATCAATGGTGTTAACAGCATTTCTTAATGTTCATATAATGTTTGGCAGTACCGTCCTCAAATGAGTAATTCTTTATTTTTACAGCAGGTCCATCTTTAACGCATACTTTACTGTTCTATTCTTTTTTTAGATGACACTTCTCAAACTGAACATTACAAATGATTGGTGATGTGATTAAAATGTTACCTTTAGACAGCATATATAAGCTTTTTGCTTTTAATGTGTTATTATTGTGCATATATCACTTTGTTACGCTTACTGGCACATCAAATCAGTAAAATTTACGAATAAAGATAAATTTGTGTATAATGCATCAACCAACTCTAGGCAGCGACATAATTTTGTTCCTCTAGCGATAAATACTATATCTCTGAACTAGAATGGCCATAACACTTATTTTAAGACATCAGCCTTCAGTTCCGTATTAGCTTACCCCATACAAAATAAAAAATATTTACGTTTCTAAACACAACCCTTCAATTCTTATAATACCTCTTCACCTTTGTAATATGCATGGCACATGCCGATTTCTTTTCAATCTACACGTTTTTGTACCTGCCACCTTCATTTCAAGGTAATGTGCTCCTACGATGCATTGGTTGGAATGCAGATCACGCATCTATTTATAGTTTTATTTAAACCTTAATAAGGTTTATTTATGCATCATTGGTTCTAGAACATTAAATAGAATACAAATATAAGAAAGTTCATAATTTCGTTGCATCACTGTTATCATCACGATTCATACACCGTCATTACGTGAAAGCAAATTGAGGTAAAGCTAAGTGTATCATTCCTTATGATCCCGTGAAAATACCACCATGAACAATACAAAATAACAAGAACGTTCCTGAATCAGAGACATAATCATTGTTTGTATAAATATAATTAAGATGTCTCATTGAGGATAACAAATACTAATAATGGTACCCGTATTCGTGAATAATCCATAACATTACCTCTCGAACTCGCTTAGAATGAAAGAAACAAGTCACGTCCCCATCCGTTAGAGTTATAGAAGATCCCTGGTAACAAAGAAATTCAAGAGTTTATGAATAGAACTTTGTTGGTTTAACCCATTTGATGTGTTAAGATAATATGCCGGGCTATTCTTGTAATGTAAAGATTATTCGTGCATTAACTGCTAAATCATGTATTTCATTTGCAAGGGAGAAGTAAAATAAGATTTAGAAAGCATAAGCAAGCAAAATACATCATATGAGATGCATGATGTTTAAAACGGCTAATTTAATGAAGGAACAGCTGAACTTGTTCAATAATTTAAGATTATATCACAGTACATGACAATAAGAATTATTACCATAAAATATACGTACCTAACGTTTTGATTAAGAATTTAATTGTAGTAATGGTTAAGTATGCCTGATTATTTGGAAGTAGGACCAATTGACCCATTAAGTCAATATAAGTCAATATCACAAGGGAAATGGTCAGTAATGCAGAGAGATTAATTTATTTTATGATTAGTACAAGAGTATAGAGAATATTTACACACAACTTATATACGTGTTAAAGAAGAGACGATACTTCTCTACGGTTGTACACGGCCAAGTATCTGTGCAGTACGTTGATCATAGCCTTACTTGTTATTATACTATACTTGTTACATTTTCATGAACATGATTTGGTACAACTCCATTTTTAAACAACCTGTTTATTTGTGTATGCTAGCACAGGCTGATTATCGTGTTACGTTACAATAGGCTAAACATCACATCAAGACGTAGTAACGAATCCCGTTCCTTTTATCACTTGACTGATCTTCACTCTTTAATTATACCATGAGAATGATGTTTAACCACTAACACCCTGCATTATTAATAAGATATTTTATGTTCAATCAAATTTACTTTTATTTATATTGTAGAAGATTATGTGCATAAATGAAGCTGCTGATGCTATTGCACGATTTCTGGTGCCGTACTCCCCGGGGTTATGTTACCAAGTCCAAAGAAATCCTTCGCTCCAGCGCCTAGTTCGTTGATTATCTCTTTTATAAGCTTTACTAATAACAACAGACCATCCTTTTGATCTTTAAGTTCCTTGACACGTTCCAGGGTGTACACCACCCAGTCATCATCCTCGGTAGTATCCGAATTGTTATTCGGCACGTTACCAGATGCCTTAGTCTCACTCGGTCTCCTCTTCGGCGAACTTATCTCAGTATCATCCTCTGACTTATTGTAGAAGAATCCAAAGTAGATCACGGTGGCCGATAAGCAAATTATAGCGAGCAGCACGATTCCCCACAAAATATATTTCTTGTGTTCTGGTTTCATGGTCTGCATTGCAAATGCGTTTTTATACGTGTGAATTATCCTCTATTGGTGAATTTAATATTTTCATTTTTAGAGTGGTTGCGAAGTAATTAAGATGAAAAAGTAAAAATTATGGTGGAAGGGGAAATACGAGGCAAAGAAATATACCGTGTTTTAAAAAAGCATTGTTAACATTAAAAGTCATTTTGTTCAATTAAGGTTAGTAATGTGTATCGATAGGAACAATAAAAGATAAAATGATGATATAACACTGTTATAATGATATAATTTAATGAGAATAGAAAATAATCTATAAAATGCGCATTTAACGTATTGATTAGTGATTGTATGCAACAAGGTTGTATTTTACGTTCGTAGTTAGGATATAAGTTATTTCTAAGGATGCAGTAATATGCCGTACTACTGTAATAACCAAGTATTTAATTGTTTTTAATATAATTTATTATATTACGTATTGTTAAATGCTCTCATTGTAATTAACATTGGTTAGCGTTCCTTAGACAGATTCTAATATTCTTATTTTTGTAAATTTTACTGAGGTAATAACAATAAAAATAAAGAAATTTACATTTTACAACAATTTATTGCCATTAGAACAGCAAACATTGTAAAATGGTTAATCATTGATTCTTTTTACGTATCAAAGACTAACATTTAAAAGCTGAACAGCCTGATAAGCATGTTTATATACTAACTAGAACGTTTATTTTCTTGAAATACTCTTATTTCTTACTTTCTACACCTCATAGCAGAGCGCTCATTTGGTCCAATCATAACAATTATGAGTTTAATCAAATTGTTTTTCTGTACAATGGATCTGAAATTTGTTTTGAAATAATTCCATAAATGGATGATTGAGCCCAATACAATTGAAAAATGATTCTCATAAAATACAAAAATATTGAAGGAATGACTTACTGCACTAGTTTATAAATTTATGATCATATAAACAGTAATTGAGCACTTATTTTAGATTAATACTGTAAATTATAGGTAATCAATATTATATTGATTGATAATCAGCGTTCATAATATTTTATGATGTGTTATCATTTTATTTTACTACTTTAAATACTTTGCTGGCATTTATTTTGTTAGTATTTGTACGTGGTTACCTTAATCTTCCCGTACAAATACATATTTTTATTCTTATCGGGTTAATTGTAATTACATTATATCATAAACTAAGAATTGTAATCTTACAATCAATTACTATATCATTATTTTAATTTATAAAGAAATATTAAGAAGAAAAAGCATTTTTATCTATAAAGATTAAAGAATGGTAAAGTTATAACTGTAAATTACATCTGTATTATGTGTTATAATTGCAAAGAGAATATTTTATATTCTTTCTAATTAAAAAGCAGTTTAATTATCAGCATACAATATATCATCTTATCAACTACACTTTTATAGGTCGCTGGAAACGACCATAGAAAATATTTTTACATCCTAATTTCCTTGACTTGTACTTATGTATGCTTGTCTACGATCAAGTATTCTTAAACATTCACATTTTAGTATGGTATACAGGAATAGTGACGTATTTAATAAAAAGATAACATGACGTTCTAAAGCGTAGCGTTTGAAACAGAGGATCTAAATTTTAATTAAATTTATTTAAATTAGAATTTACTTGTTACTTCAGTTTCTCTTACAACACAACATCACACCATTCATAAGCAAATCTAAATTTTAAGTGTACTATTTTTTATTAGTGTTTGGCTATTTTTGTACAGTTAAGTTAGTGGACACAAATAAAATACTGTTACATAGAAGGATGTATTAAATCATGTGATGAGTAATTGATTCACAGAAACTAAAATACGTTCATAATGTGCCTATAAATCACCTTGGTATAATAATGCTATTGATAATCTGATATAAGGAACTTATATGTGTTCATATAATATTAACATACAATAATAAACTGCATTAATCTTGTTGGCCCGGTGCCAACCTCCTCTATTTAATCACATAAATAAATAACCTTGATGTTGCAACATGTATCGGCCTAACAATATTAATTATAATATTAATTATAATATACTTTACATTTAAAAAGTACAAGATTCAACATTTTCATTTTATATCCAATATATTTTATGTACATTACCTGATAAACATTAAATACCAGTTAGAAAAGCTGTTGTAGTAACGAAGGTACATCATCACTATTTCATCCTCTACTTTTCCCGAAGCTCTGCTCATCTAGGAGGAGATTATAAGCTTACACTTAATGTTATTGCTAGAGTGAACCATGTCTCTATAAAATTTATAAAGAGAATGTGTATCTAATATTCTAACCGTATAATAAGATTGATCATTTCGAACAAAAACCAAGAACAATCTAATTTTTTCATAATAAACTAAGACTTACAAGTTTCTTAGGAGTTTTTTCCAAAAGTGTGTTTGATTATCATCACTACCTCCTTCATTGCGTTTAACACGTTCTTCTAGTGTTTTTACGTGATATTTTTTCTAAACCAATCACATTAGCACCAGTTAAACATTAATTTTGTAACCCCAGTAGAAAAATACAAGAGTGTTGTAATGGTTGACTTAAAATAAAATTAATAACAAGGGAAGATGATCCCTGTTAAACATGCTCCTTTAAACTCATCCTCCTTAAACAGAACATTACAGTTAAGCACAATAACAAAACGTTTTAATCCAAGTATGCAGCTATTCCTTTTTCTTCTACGTTCATTTATACACCGCATCTATCCCTAATCTACAACCCAATACAGACTTAATCATACGTAACCTAGTCTATTAACCACAATACAAATTTAAACCTAACCCTAGTCTATAATATACAATACCTAATCTTATAACCTACTCTAACCCTATTCCTACTAATAACCCTCTAACCCATTTATATGATAATAAATGTCTAATTTCTCTACTCTAACCCTTATTATTATACCTAACCCTATCAATCCTTATATAACCTACTAACCTAATATTATATACTAGTTAAATACCCTTATTAATACAATACTCCTCTAACCCTTCTCTAACAATATCAATAAATATCATTAAGAATGCCCCCTAACAATACACCTATCAACCATAGTATCAATATAACATATCAATACCAATACCCCTATCTATTCCCTAATCAATAATACACACCCCCTATCTCCCATCTCTTCCCTAACAAATACCTCATCAATATCATTACACCCTATCTCCCCAACAAATACTCCCCAATCAACTACCTAATCAATACCAATCAACCATAATCAACCATAATCAATAATAATACGTCCTAAATAGCATCATAACAGTAAGAACCAAACGTTCTCCTATTCTCCAGCTTATACTGCACAATCTTATCATCCATAGAAATGAACACCTTCTCCTCATCCTCAAGAAACGCTGATCCACTGATCTGCTTGTCCATGTCATCAAACACCTTTATACTCTGCTTGCTCTCGTAATTACGCGCATCAAGCAGCGTAAAATACGACACGTGCTCAGTAAAGATGAGCAGATCAAGCGACCGCTTCTTAGAGAACTCCACGTTTCTGCACGCGCCCTTGATGCTCCTGTTCTGCTTGCTGCGTATCACCATGTTGTTCGAAAGATTGCGCGTATCGTAGATGCACACGTACCCGTCCTGCGTAGAGATTGCGAAGCAGGTGGACGTAGCGTTCCACGACACTTTAAAGCCGCCGTCGTTCATGCTCTTCAGCGTTCTGCTCTTCACGAAACGCGCGCTCTCCACGTTAAAGTAGAAGATTTGGTTCGTATCGCCCACACTCACAAGATGCTTGCCGTCCACACTTACCTCACAGTTGTTCACCGGCCAGGGGTGCGTGATAACCTCAAGCTCGTCCAGGCTGTCGTACGAGTACCTGCGGATTGTGTTATCGTTGTTGCAGAACAGAAAGTTTGTGTCGTTGTTGAACGCGCAGATCTTCACCGCGTTGTTTATCGCGTGCCCCACCGTGCCAAGCACAAAGCGCTCGTTCTCGAGGTTCTTCACCGCGTACTGTCCCTTCTGCCCGCCCACCACTACGAGCGTGTCCGTAGCGCTGATGCTCGTCGGAAAGAACGACAGGTCTGTGATGATGTCGTCCAGTGCGCCCGTGCGCACGTTGAACCGGCACACCTTGTTGCCCTGGCAGAACACGAGCGACCTGCTCGTGCCCTTGAGCATGTCTCTGAGCTGCCAGTGCTGTACGGGCACAGCTATGCTGTGCTCAATGCACTCTGAGTGTACGAAGTTGAGGGTGTCCCTTAGCTCGTGGATTGACATCGTTGGAGTGGTACGGTGTTTTATAAATGTGTTTTAGTTTTTGTTGGGCTGATCACTGGTGCACGAGAGATGGGCGATTTGATTTGTTAGTTTGAGGGTTTAAGGGGGTAATGATTAGGAGGGGGTAATGATTAGGATAGGATTAGTTGGTTATTGGGGTTAGAGGGGGTAATGATCGGTAGGGGGTATGATTAGAAGGGTTAGAGGGGTTAAGAGTAGAAAGGGTAATAATGGGTTAGTAGTAATGATTAGGAATAAGGGGTGGTGATTAAAAGCAGTGATTAGAAGTAGTGGCTAGTAGTAGGGGTAATTACTAAAGATTGATTGATCGTTACCCCTGGTCAAGAGGAGAGACAATAATTTGTTACTTTGTTAGAGAATGAAAGACTAAGAAAACGTAAAGAACAGAATGATTGTTTGTTTATTTTTAAAATTAATCTCTTTTATCTTATCATCATCTTTTTATCTCTTTATCTTATATTACGTCTTAAACATTTTCTACTATCCTTCAATCGTACATCATCATCTCAACCAATCCCTTTTCAATCCTTACTCAATCAATATCATCATCCCTATTCTTCTCCTACAACCAATCCTTATTCAATCCTTACACAGTCCCTTCTTAATACCATCCTCTATCCTTCAATCAATATCATCATCATCTCAATCTAACCCCATTCAACCCCCTACAACCAATCCCTCAATACCAATCCTTACTCAATACCAACCCGTCAATCCCTTTTCAATACCAACCCTTCAATCCCTTTTCAACCCAACCAATCCTCAACCAACAACAACAAAAAAGCAAAAACGTTTATTTCACAGTTAAGACCATCACTACAACAGCACAGACCTAAAACATGCCGTTAATGTTCACATCAGGACTGTCGGCCCGTTCCTTCTTAATAATACCCTGCGCACCAACCGCAAGGTGCCTGCGGCCCATCTCTGCAAGCTGCTGCCCCTTAACATCCCTCAGAAACGCCTTCATCAGGCCCTTCCTCTTCTTCACGTTGCCACGCATCTCTTCAAGGGCCTGCTGGTCGTTGCTCACCATGCGCAGCGTGTGCTCGTCATACACCTCGACAAGCATGGCAAGAACGTCTCCCTGCAGGTCCGTAAGGGCGGACGAGTTGTACAGCACGAGCAGCAGGTACGTGCAGCGCGGCCGCAGCGCGTCAGGCACGCCCAGCCTGCCAAGCATCTGCAGCAGCCTGCGCAGCAACGAAATCTCGTCGATCTGCAGCAGCTCAACCAGCGGCGCAACGAGCTCGTGCCGGCCGAGCACGCCCATGTAAATGCGCGTGAGCGCGCTCAGCTCAGCCCACTCTTCACTCTCCCGCCACTCCTTCAACACGCGCACGTGCACCGGCTCAAGCAGCCAGGCGTAGCAGCGCACGCTGCCCACGAACTCGATGAAATACTTGAGCTCAGCAACGGGCAGCGTGTGCACGCAGCCGTAGCACCGCTCGATGATCTTCTGGTCGATCGGCTCGTCGTTCCGCGTGTTCATGCGCATGAGCGCCTTGCGCATGCGCATTAAAATGCTGAAGCAGAACTTAAAATCGTCCGTGCGCATGAAGTACTCGTAGAAGAACGCGGCGTGCTGCATCGCTGCATGCTCGTCGTACTGCAGGTAGTAGAAGAACTTCTCTGCGACGTTTACGTCCCAGTGCACGTCCAGGATGCTGTACATCGGTATCATCGTTGCGATCTTCACGTACACCCTGGCAGAGCGTATGTTCTCTATGAGGCTGCGCAGCTCAGCCTCTGAGAGCGCTATGCGCTCTAAGGCCTTCACCATGAGTTTCTCTCCCTCTGTGTCCGTGCACAGCAGCTCGATGTAGTTAAAGCAGCGCTTGTCGCGCTGCTTGTACAAATTGTACGCGTGTACGAACGGGTCATCGCTGATTACCTCGTTGTTCTTGAGCAGCTGCACCAGCAGCTCACGCGGCACCTTCTCAACGTTGAGGAACGATGCGTCGAACTGCTGACGAGACACGTCAATGAAGAACAGCATAATTTCGTTTCTCGTGTAGTTGTCGGCGCTGTCGTAGCGCTGTGCAATGTTTTCAAGTATTTTGCAGATTCTCTGCATTTTCTTTGTTTTTCTATTTGTTGTATTTCTATTCGTACGATCATCTATTGGACCGGTGATTATTTGGGCAGTAATGGTTTGGCCAGCAATGGTTTGATCATCTCCTCGTAGACTACCTCCTCTGCCATTTCCTAGACCATCTCCTCTGCCATTTCCTAGGCCATCTCCTCTGCCATTTCCTAGACCATCTCCTCTGCCAGCCCCTGCTGCACCAAATCTCTCCCCAGCCTCAACCCTACCATCTCCTCTACTATCCCCTACTCGACCATCCCCATCACTCAAACAATCATCATCATAAAGAAGACCAACACGCCGCCGTAAATACAGCAACGCTGCAAGGAAGCACTGCTCATCAGATACGAGCCCTCGTATCGCATACTCAAGGAACGGCGTGCTCTTCCGGTCAAGTGCAAACAGCATCTTCGCATTGGGCGGTCTGTCCGACAGGTACGTAAACAAGAACGCGTAGAACGCATCGCTCTGCTTGCGTTCAAGAACGCTCACAACAAAACTCTCAAGATCAAACTCAGCGTACGTGCTGAGCACGACCTGCGGGTCAAACTCAAGAATAGTGCTCAGGTGCTCAAACACTGCGATGCACATGCGTGCAATCTCCGGTTCACTGCGCGCGTTCGCGCGCACGAGAAACGGCGAGAAACGCTCTGCACACACGTTCAGCGCCTCCTTGAGCTCCTTGCGCCTCTTCTCGCTAATCTCGTTGCCATGCCTTACGTGCCCAAGAAACTTCTCAAAAATATTGAAGCCAAGCACATCACTGCGTGCCATCAGCCCAAGCACGTTCTCAAGAAAATTCGGGAAGTGCAACGGCCAGTCAAGGGTGCCCGCCAGCGCATAAACAGATGCAAATTTGTTTGCGAGCTGCGCGTGAGGATAGCTGAAGCGCTCGAGCTGCGCAACAAGGGGCGCAATGCTGCGCCCCTCCAGCTTGAACTGCTTCATGAGCTGCTCGGCAAGGATCAGGAAGTATATTTTTGTGCGCTCGTCGAGCAGCAGCTCGGAAAGGCCCTCCAGGTCAGATGTGCTCAGTATGCGGCCCATTTCTGCTTCGATGCCTTTTATGTCGTTTGTTGCGATCAGGTCTACGAGTTTATGCATCGGTCGTATTTTTAATTTGAATGGGTACGAAATAAATTTTTAAATAGTTTTAAATTGTTTGGACGTTGGGGGGTATTTGTTTAGATAGGTTGGTTAGAGGTATTTGTTTAGATAGGTTGGTTAGAGGTATTTGTTTAGATATAGATTGGTTAGAGGTATTTGTTTAGATGTAGATTGGTTAGGGTTAGAGGGTTAGAGAATACGTAAGATGTTAGGAGTAATTACATGGGATAGGGTTAGAGGTAATCACATGGGGTAGGGTTAGAGAATGCGTAAGATAGGTTAGAGGTAATTAGGGTTAGAGGGTTAGAAATAGGGGTTAGAAATACTTGTTAGAGGTAGTTACTACTAATGATATTAGTAATAATATCACCTGTTAGAGATCGTACTAAGGGTCATTGTTTAAGAGTGAATTATTGTTTTAATGATAGTAAATTAATATTTAAAGGATGGTATAGTTTGATGAAACGTAGTGTTATAACGTAGTGATTGATGATGTTGGAATCAGGGTTAGAGAGTTGATCTTAAAACTAATAATAAAGAAGGGGTTGATCTTAAACTAATCATGAAGAGAGAGTAACGAAGAGAACGTACGTTTATTTTATGTAATGTTTAATATAACGATAATATCTCCTTATGGAATACGTAAAACGTGTAGGATAGTAAAACATTCTAAATTACGTATAGAGAGCACCTCTTACTCCTGTAATACGCGTTATAACGCGTGTACATGTTTTATATACCATTATACTGTTATACCATTTAATCTTTTAATCATTTATTGATAGTTCCACAATAGATTCAGACCGTTCTTCTCGAACAGGTGAACGGTAAGTCACCTGTAATGTATGATCAGACTGCGTTCTTCTTTTACAACACCTGTAAAGAAAGAAAATACCAATTGCAATGAGGATAACCATTAGAACGCTCACATAATATAATCCTATCTTTGATTCAGTCTTCATATTCGTAAACATACCTGCTGCGTAATTACGAAAGTTGCATGGCGCTGCTCTGTAAAGAACTACACCACTGGTATCGTTTGATACCGTCGTATCGTTCTGATCAGTTATACAGTGATTTGGAAGGCTTGTACTCACGAACAACGATAAATGCAGAATAATGCTGTGGAATGGTACCATACCGTGCATTTTATTTTTGTTATATTTATCTTAATTGGTAGTTGCCCTGTTATGGCATATTCTATCATGTAGATATTTATTGCTGTTGTATTGCTTAGTAATACGTTCTACGTGATAAT
>JH994077.1:0-42873 GCA_000316135.1 Trachipleistophora hominis | reverse complement strand
TTCAATAAAATACTTTTCATTTTGAAAATCCGCGTTAGCTATTGTTGATTACAGTTGCTGCGCTGTAATATCGTATTTAAAAACATGAAGATCAATTTCATCATCGGAATTAGCACTGCCAAAGGACACGTTTTCTAAGCTTTCACGGCTGCCTATTGGCTTAATCGCCCCACTGATGCACTCATTCACGAGTTGACACAGGTTCCTCTCAAAGTCCATACCAAGATGAGTTATATTTGACCGTGTTACAATCTTAAACAGAACATCCTTTATCTTTACCTTCAGAATGTCATTATTAACATACATGATGCCGCCATCGATCCGGCATCCATTATATTCAGTGTAGATTCCCTCATTCAGCCCAAGATGGCCGAGGAAATTGTCGCAATAAACGATAAATAGTCGGATATGCTCTGAATCGGAACTCTTGCGCCTATCAATGTTCTTGCTTTTCATGAACGTACTTATTGGTGATATGGATCCGCAGGGAAGGGAAAAGTTTGTATGATGTATGTTGTCTTTCAAGGAGAGCTGCAGATGTACGCCATACTGTATAAGAGCGCTGTTAACCTCTTGGAATGTCTGATTAAGAAAATCGGCAACCATTTCTTTCTCGCTCATCCATGGATACACTCCAGATTCTCTTGCAATGGCCATCACTGAGCCTTGATCTAAATATGTGTATATTGGCAACCTATACGCTTCTTTATGGCTGCAGCGTGCAAGGATTACTGAAATAAATAAAAACATGTTCGGTCTTCATCATTTTTCTACTTATGTTATTACTGTTTTGATTTTGTTTTAAAAATCGCGGCCCGAATAAAACAAGTGATTTAACATACTCTATCGCGTATTACATATACAATAGTTTGGTAGAAGTTATTAAATGTTCAATAATTTATCAACCGAAAATTGACCAGCGCATCATTTTTCATGCTGAAACAAAAATTTCTACACCATATTAACACGGTCTGTAATTGTTATGGGAATGTCGTACCTATTTCTAAGATAAGTATTGAACTACTTGTATTAAAAAGGTCCTTCTTGATGCTTTCTTATCCAGAACGACTATACCATGACAATGAATTTTAAAAAGGATATATAATCACATAGATACGCTGTACTCATCATACCTATATGCGTTTTAACTGTTTACTTGATTTGGTTTTTGACTTCCATCCAATACCTTTGTTCTGCGAAGTTAAGAATATTCAGTACGACGAGCAATGTGAAACCTTGTAGCCAAGCAATCAAATATGTTTCTCATAAAAAGCAATAAGAGGCCAAAAAATTCGTCGCAACATTAACCTTGTTATTTTCTTCACGAGCAACTTGTTATAAATATACCGGAAAAATTCATTGGTATAAGCGCGATAATCAGTGACACGCCTTGTTTAAAAACTAGTTTTTTATACTATATTAATTAAATTTGTTTTCGCAAACCAAATGTCGGTGGTCACGGTCAATCTAAACGAACCAGACTAGTGTTTATATGCGATGTGAAGTAGTAGATGAAAACTCTTTTAAAATAAAATTTAGTTAATCCAATACAAAGCATATGAAACCATGGTCCGATTAGAAATGTGTGCGAAATAATAAGTAAAACCAAATAGCAGTCAAATATACACCATTGTAATGAAAAGTATCATACTTGGGAGAAAACATACAAATAATGACAAGAAAACGTGAACTTGGCAGTTTATAACTTATTATTAACACGAATTACCATTTGCTCTGCGCTGTGGCCGTAATTAAGTAAAATTAAAATAAAAAGTATGGCAATGCAAAGCAACAGACGGCATGACAAAAACACCTTCCTTGAACGACAAGCTCTCAAAGACCTTTTCATCACTTAAAGGTACGATTACATCACTGAATCTACATAGAAATGAGCTACTCGCGAATAAAATAAAAACCGAGTACTTCAGTGACGTGCGTTACGGAAAGATGATAAAGATGATGGATGAGTGTGTAGTTGAAATGGAAAAAGTCGTATGTGACATGAAGGGAATGAGAGAGAAGTTTGCGCTGGAGAGAGGTGTTCTTAGAAGTGGAAATGTACAATCAAAAAGTGCTGATCGGAGCAAAACAGGAGATAGAAGAGAATGCACCGCACTCGTAGACAAGAAGGGAAAGATAAATAGCGCTACGACAAGAAGGAAGAAACGAATCGTGATGAGGAGAAAAGGCGGTAAGCTTAGGGAACAAGACCCAAATATAAAATGATAATATAACACTTTTATTTTCTACGTATAAAACCGGTATAGGCTATTCTTAATAGCGGCATTACTCTTTCTTTTAAGAAATAAAAATATCTGATTGTATATCATTACTTTTCGGCTTAACTTATTATATTTTCTTTATTGTTCTTAATGTAAATTTAATGAATAACTGTTTATAGAGAAACTCAGCTTCTTACGTATATTGATAAGCACGTCTACAAGTAATGGTTTTAATTTTTACCTTTTGTTTCTGGCCCGATTTAAAAAAGAGAAACCAGAGTTTTTGATTATTCTCGCTATTTAAGAAAGATAATCATTTGATGTTAGCACGTGAGAGTAATAATTTTGGTATTTACGGTTTCATATAAAGAACTATTCATTACACCTAATCAATTTAAGCTCGTATTCTTTAGTATTAATGGTTATTATAGGAAACGCGGGTCTCTCATGATACATTTAAATAAATATTTTAGCTATTATAATTTGCTTGAAAGCACCAAAAAATTGTTCATCAACCAGTATTTTGTAAAAAAAGAAAGGAATCGTACCTAAAATGCCACTATGTGTAAGGTATGCTGAAGAAAAACACAAAGGCGATAAAAACTTTTCTATAATGAGTTTTATATAAAAAGTGAGTATGTTATATATGTAACCTAAAACGTGAAATAAGGGAATGTCAGGAAACAAAAACGAGCGATGACTATAAAATTAGCAAATATACAGTTTTTGGAAATGAAATATCACATACATATTAATAATATACATACGACATGATAATTATCACCATGGAATGCTTCTCATGGAATCATTATTTACTTTTTTACTTAGACAATATTTCCAGATAATAAAAAGTGCGATTTAATGAACAAAAAATTATATTTATTAGTTTTGATCTCTGAATCTTATTGTTAATGAGGTGCTTCTATACATCTTTTATAACTAACAAGCTATAAAATGAAAGGTCTTGCTCCGTTATTACTTTTTGGTGCAATATATTACAATAGTAAAAATAGCTAAAAAAACATAAATCACAGGTCAATACCATGATTGACCTTAGTGGATTAGAAGAGTGTTAATGTGTTATGACATGGTGGAAAATAAACGAAGATACTTTTACCTAAGAAAGTACAAACCGATACCGAGTAGAATTAAAAATACGATAGTCGCAAGTCCGAGACAACAAGTACGAAACACTAAGGAGTTGGTCAAGTCTCTTAGGGTGTATTGTTGTGTACATGTGTTCGGCCTTCCATGCCTATCCATTACTAATCCTTGACGTAAATTATATCTACTTGAAGAAATATGCGGTTGTTTGGTCTGAAAAAAAGGTAATGTTTCGTAAATTGAGTCGAGGTCGTCTGTCTGTTCCAGCTCATTCATACATACGATTGGTGATCTGCGACATGAATCATATCTTCTCGGGGAAATATGCAATTGTGGACTGTTAGCAGGTTGTACTCGTTTGTAATCTGAGTTGAATTCGCTGGCCCATTCCAGATCATTTAGAATGGCAATTGAGTATTTGAACTTTCTGCACGTCGGATCATGGGAAACACTTACTAGCTCGCAGGATATGTGATCCATGTCAAAACACTTTGTAAAAGATGAATCAACTATGTCTCTTTCTGCTATAATTTTAATTTGGAGCATGCTAAGCCTCTGCACAGTTTCATATGTAAACGAGGGTAATTGTAACAGTATTTCACTTGTTTGAATGTACTTTTTGCCAGAGTTTGAACTTTTGTTTTGATTCCCAAAGGACTAAATACGAAGCGCTTATCCATTTCGTACGGATTGGCGGAAATATTTATTGGTACATCCCGCATGTTGGATCTATATTCATTGTTCGGTACATCATGTACGTTACGTCGGGGTCTCATCATACTTAAATAGCTTCTCGTGCGACTGTCACTACCGCATACGATATCACTTATTTCTGATGTACTTCTTTTAAAGTATCTGTGAATATTTGAAGGCTGTCTTCTGGGCGCGGTACATCATTTACCGGTAGTGTTTCGGTCAGGCGTGAACGTTGCTCATTTACTCGAGTATTTTACCGCTAAATATTACCATCTAACAAATGTATAAATTCTTGTTCATTTATACACCGTAATGAACAAAAATACACGAAAACTATCTGTAAAGGCATCATGGTCTATATTTACAAATTCTTTTATATATTTTGATAGAAAGATTTCATGATTGATATCTGTAGGCACATAAAGTCGTCCTATGCAAGAGAAAAACCACAGCTAAATGTTATAGCCTTATGAATTTTAAATAAAAAGATTTTTTTGGCGAATAGCTACGTGGTATTAACATTGAAATTGAAGAATTAGTAATTATGGTAATAAAATAGATAACTAACATATTCATAAGTATTTAATATCTTTATAAGTATTTAAAGCTGTTTGTTAATGGTGTATAAAAGACTGTATTCGTCCGATTAACTTGAACATGGTCAAATTCTAGTCTACTTTTTCTAACTTACCACATGCTACACGATGTTGAATTTTCAATTAAAAACATGTAATTTTAAAAATTATGAATTGTATTGTTATACACGCAGAAGTTGTGTGTTTATGATGTGATTGTAATCGATGACCGTTAACATAAGCATTATATTTTATATGTTTTACAGGTATCTTTAGCAATGACCATATAGTAATATTCTCTACTATCATTAATTTTCTTCTTTATTCATGATTGCTTTACTTTTTTCGCATTTTTTACCAGCTAAAGTTGTAATACGCCCTTGGCTACTACACCAAAACAACACTAACCACCTGGTTTAACTCAAGCAGAATAACAAACATAACAATGCAAGGTCTTATATAAGATACCCACAATCTATATTCCAAAGAGAAATGCTTCAGAACAAGATCATAAATTCTTTTGCATATTACCTATTAAACGGATTTTATAGTCAGTGTTATTTTAATATTGTTATTCGTTCTATAATTAATACTGATAAAAGAACAATATGCAAAATGATTGGTTGGTTCGAAAAAGATAAAATTTGTTTTGTTTTTTATTAAGTGTTACAGTTAGAGAGAATACTTAATTTGATGTTTACATGAAGGATAATAATCTATTAATAAGAATAAAATACGAGGCGTCGCCACGTCATTTTCATGTTTAAAGATGCTGCTGGTCTCGTTCTACGGTTGATATTGATTAAAACACTGATTCTAGCACAGAAGTAATTTTTTTATTCTTGCTCTCAAACGCAAACGGTGTAGAGGTGATTTGGATGAAAAGAAACACAAAAAATGACTAAATAACTCCTTTTAAAAGTTTGTTACTCCACACATTGTTCTATAAACAGGTTAATTAGAATAGTAGTAATTGAAACATTATATTCGTGTGATTCGTGCCTATTTTATTTACTTAATTAGAACGTATTCTGGTCAGTAAAAAAGATTAATATTTGTTCTATATTGATAAATCGTGTTCTCATTCCAATCCCAATTACTTTGATCTGAAAATGCTTATTGTTGAGGCTACAGATTTGCGTTAGTTCAACCTCCTAAATATCATGGTCACGAAAGATCAATCATTTTAATGAAATAAATACATCCATCAAGGTTGATTAGGTAGTGTGTATGAAAGAGATAACTAAACTGAGTTTTACTAAAGAAAATACTCACATCGTTATTCGTTTAGATACTTTATTTGATGCTAACAAGAGACGATAATAATTGTACAATAAGCAGTTGGTAATTACTGTTTAGTTTGTCAACATTTATCTCCTGATAAAGATCAATAAGAAGAATAAAACGTATTTTGAGTGCTGCTCTAATGTAATAAACAATTGTATCGTCGTCTAACCTGTTCACAGGCCGACGGGTCATGAAAATCAATTGTCTACACTCGCTAGTCGATCCCAGTGGACAAAAAGAATGTGTTGAATTAGATAATATGTATGAAGAAGATAATTAAATTGTGTTTTACTAAAAAATTGTCCGCATTCGCAATAGAATATCGTTAGTCCGACATGCTTAAACAACCAATTTATAAAAATATGAATGTTTTTAATCGACAGTTTCTTAATTCTATTCACCAATCAAGCGTATCACGTCATGTGATAGCTATTTTACAGATATAATTAAATTTATATGACTAGTGCATCATTTTACTATCTTAACACTGAATTAACAATTTTATTCGTATATAAACATAAATAGGCAACATAGCCGTCCTTTATAATCTGTTTTATAAACTTGGGCTGGATTAAAAATAAATTGCGGACTGTACACACCCGTTTAACGACAAAAATATAAAATTTTCATTGAAAAGCTATTTATATGTTATTCAATGATTTTAACCATCAGATTTGATACTCTGCCACTTTTAATCTATACTATGCTACTTCATCACCGCTTTTCCTTTCTGGTTGGCGGCAATGAGCATATAATTTTCTTGCTCTAAGCACAGCCTGTCCAATGGCCAAAGAGAGTGTAAGAGACTGTCAAATCGATAAGAATACTCGACAGTTTACAGCAAACGAGTAATACTCGATCAGGAAATAAAGCTCTTGCAAATAAACCTGTATATTCACATACAGTACGTGCAGAACGCATGTCAAAACATTGGCGAATGCTTCTTTCGTGGTACGGTACAAAATGCCGATTTGGCCTATTCTTATAAAAACAAAAAAATTTTTCGCCCCCATGGCTAAGAAACAGTTAAAAAAACAGCAGAAGAAAGACGAGAGCAGTGTCACAGAAAGTGAGCAATCGGTCACAGAGAGCAGTGCCAGCACGGAGATAAGCGACTCAGAGGAGAGCGCAAATGCGAAGGAGGCAAGTGCAAGTGATGAGAAGCAAAGTGATTCTGAGGAGGTAAGCTCTGAGGAGGAGAGCGAAGATGCGAGTGCTGAGAGCATCAAAAAAGGAAACAAACAGCAGACGTCCGAGAAAGTTGAGAAGGCGGCCCTTGATGAGAGCGAAGATTCAAGTTGTGCCAGTTCTTTGAATGATGCAAGCGATGCCAAGGAAAAGATGGAGAGTGGTGCTGAGCAGGAGGAAAGCGGATCTGATGCTAAGAGTAGCGCCGAGTCTAGCAGCGCGCAAGAGTCGAACTCGAACAAGCAGTCGGATAAGTCACAATCCGATGATGCCACGATCTTCGTTAAAGGTTTTGATAAGGACGTGACGGAGCTTATGGTTGAGGAAGAGTTTGGCAAAATCGGGAAGGTTGTGAATGTGCGCATGCCCAAGGACCGTGATACATCCGAGAACAAGGGATTTTGTTACGTTGAGTTTAGCAACGCACAGTCTGCGAAGAAAGCGCTTACCTACAACGGAAAAACGCTGCTGGACTGTCAGATAGTGATTGATACACCGAAAAAGGCCGGAAATTTCTGTCTGTTCGTAAAGAATCTGCCGTATACGGCCACCGTTGACGACATAAAAAAGGTGTTTGCGAAGTACAACGTGAAGAACGTAAGGTTGCCGACTGACGAGGACGAGGAACGTAACAGAGGATTCTGTTTTATCGAGTTTAACACCGAGCAGGATATGAGAAAGGTGCTGAACAACAAGTTTAACATGGATGAGCGAAAGCTGTTCATCAACGAACCGAAAGATAAACGAGATCGTGGCAATGGCGGTTTTAGCAGGGACAGAAGAGACGGAGACAAAGGATTCAGCAGAGGTAACAATAGAGAGAGACGGTTCAATGACAGGGGAGGATTCAACAAGAACGATAGAAGAAATGCCAAAGACAGGGGAAACAAGAGGTACAAGGAAAATGAGAACAAAAAAATAGTTTTTGATGACAACAGCGATTAATTAAATTATTAATTGGACAGTAAGTTGGGCTGCTGATGTTACACGTCCGTTTTATCGTTTTTAGCGGTAAATCGGGTTATAATAACTTGACAGCCAGACTAAAATGCGTGGTACGCGTTTATTTTACTCTGCAGACCATCGTACATTTCTTAGTTCATTAGCATTACGCTTCGTTAATCAATATAAATGAGGAAACAGCTTTTTTAGATAAAACTCTTTTAGTCAAGAAAAAGAAAGCAGCTCGCAAGCTGATTGCTCAGTTCAGAAGGAAAAGCTTATTTTACATTTCAGAAATAAATAGGAAGTATGTATTATTGCACAATTCCTATGTTCAGAGGCTCGTTCTGCAGTCGTTTATGATAAATATTTATTATTTTGACGAAATGTCGCTTCGCGTTAAGAATTAATTTCCATCTTCTGTTAAAATGTAGAAATAGTTACGGTCAGAAACTAAAACTTATCAAAAATAATTTTATTCAAACGTGTACGCTTTTTTCTATACAGCGGCTTTATATTTAGTGCTGACATGGGGAGTTAATAATTGCAATAATACAAATTTAAACCACCATTGTATTGACAAGGTAGCATAGCTGGTGTTTACTAACAAGTACGAGTTCATGATATTCTTGATAGAGGATATCATAGAAGTTATAACTTTCGTGTTAAGATCACTGCTACGGTTGCACATACCTTTTTGTTGTTGTAGGGATGTGCGCGTGGCGGTGCACTAATTTCCTCATTGAACCAAAGGCCGATGATCATCGTCGGTCCCAGCGGACCAGAAGAGTATGTTTGGTTGGGTAATGAATATGAAAGAACTAATTAAACGAACTTTTAATAAAAAAAGAATAGAATATAAAATTAAAAATTTTGAAGATGTACTGAATTATACGAAATAGCTAAGCATTTATCCCGTTTTGAGAACAGAAATGATAAAGTTACTGTTCAATAAACTACAGCAAACTATCGAAATGACCACGGCTCTTTCAACCAATATCATACCCTTGACGACAATCTACCTGCGAATTAATAACAAAAATGATTAAAGACTAGTGTTCTCGCATATTTCTGGATGAATAGCATTTTTTGTTATTTTTAGCAGCCCGTTTTGCACAGCATTTAACCATCCATGTTTTCTTACACTTCGTTTCATAACAACTTTTAAATAATCGTATTTGTTTGTTTTTATGATGACCAAACATCCACTTTTCCATTGCTCAAAGCCCGATACACCTAAGCTCTTGTTCACATCATCTCATGTAGACATAAAAGGCGAAAACATACAATCGTTCCACATAAACATGGTCATCGACAATCTATACGCCATACCAAATTATCTTCTCATCCAGCAATCAAGCACAATAATAATTTACCGATATAAAATTAAAAATACAAAAGGCAATAAAAATAGGATAATTCTGGCAAAAATAAAGAAGATCGAAAATCATATTTTAAATTATCTGGTGAATCGTGTGAGCCGTCAAGTTTTACGCCTACTGTTCAACGTAATGCTCACCTTAGTGTCAAAAAACGTGAAGGCATGCAATCGCGAAATGGAAAAAATTATACTTTGGATGAAGATCAGCGATATAGTTGATGTACACATAGGAGAATGTGTAAAGGTGTGGGACAGATATGGCGTGGTTAAAACGTATTATAATGATGCGAGTGATGGTGAGCAAATTGCAGAGCGACGTGATGATAAGAATAAAACGGATGACAAGGGAGGTAAACAGTATGCTGCTAAAGATAACGCCAAGGAAACTATGAGCGATCAGTCAAGTAGTGTTTCTCTTACTAAACTCGTAAACGATAATTTTTCTCTTGAATGTAAAAATAACAAACTTAGAATGAACTATTTCAAAAGGAGTTTTGTAGAAAATCTCAATTTGGTAGGAGTGGTAGATTTTGTATGTGTAAATAGCACCGTGTTTGTGTTATTAAAAAGCGGAGTAGAAGTACTGTTGTTCAGTTGAGAGAGACACGAATATCAAGAAATAAAAAGGACCTTTTTGGTATTGATGGTTCTTAAAAGCGTAGCACAACACTGATTTATGATGGTAAAGAAAACGAGAATAAAAAGCAGGACGAGAAAAATACAGGAAAAGAATCAATTATGAGCAATATTTCAATAACTTGGTTTTAAAACTATAGAAAACCTTTTACCAGTTAAATAATTTTGAATGGGTTAAGAAATATGATTACTTTATCACAGTTAGTTCAAATTTTTTCACAGATAGTCAATAATCATTTTACTCACGCTGTTTGAATAAAAAAGTATGAAAACAGCAAATAATAATATTTTTTTCAACTGTATTTATTTGCAGCATTTATTATTGGCACTGTGTTCAAGAACTTTATTAATTTTTATAAAACTTAGAAGTATTTAATTGCAGAAGTAGTTATTCCTAGCAAATATCGTTTCGTGTGTAAAATCAAATGATACAAACTCTGTATCATTTCCTAATGAACGTTCTTTTTATTGCACCTGATTGGAATACACCTCAAGTACCTTTTCTATTCCTCTTAATTTTCTATCCTTACTTCGTGCACAGATATCCTTTATTTTCTTGCTTCGTCGCAGAACATACGAAATAAAACTTTTATCCTTGCATACCAACACGTCAATGGCATCCATCCCCATCATCTCAAGCACATCAACGTATTCGCTCGTTCTGAGGGAGTGTCTTTGCAACACAGTAAGCGTGAAAGGCTTTAGCGTAACGTATGCGGCAAGCGAATATTTAAGAGCCAAAAAAAAGTTTTGCGTGTTATCAGATGATGCAAGCGTTTGAATGATCGTATCTTCTGTAAATTTTGGTATTATCGATTTAAATATGCCTTCTAGCCTGTCCTTGGTGCCATTCTTCACACCCTTTTCTCTGTCATATCTTTCACAGTTGAAAACACACAGCTCGTAAAGAATTTCATTAGCGGTTATGACTCGAGTAAAAAACGGCAATGTCTCGTCATCTAAGTAATCCATAAGTCTATTTTTGATTGTTTCTTTTTCTAATATAGTAATCACGTTCAGAAAATACTTTCTATTGTCCAACAAGCAGTTCGACCGAAAAAGCTGCAAAAGTGGCTTGCTAGGCTTGTTGTACTTAAGATACACAACAATAGCATCGTATAGGAGAGAATGCACCTCTTCTTCCTTGTTTGCCCTGGTCTTATCCTCTAATAAACGTACACGTCGCTGAAAAAAATTCAAAACGAAAGTCTCATTTTTTCCTGAAAGGACTTTCATAACAGAACCCATCCAATTAGTTCCATAGCTCGCCAAATTATCAAACAGGTGTTCAACGATTTCATCTCTCTCCTCAGCAAGCGTTAACAACTCCTTAAAGCTGAAGTCGTAATAATCCAAATCATTTTTAAAGAATTTAAAGTCTTCTTTAATGATCTCGAGCAGCTCGCCCTTTTCCATTTCTTTAAGTTTTAATTTGAGCGATTCTTTTGCCATTCGTTTCTTTACCATTTCTTTTAGATTTTCTTTGTCAAAAAATTTTAGATCCTGAACTCGTACCTCAATAAAATTCTTCAGAATTTTCGGCTGCTGTTCCGCCGTACAACTGGAGAGCACGTTCTTTAAGAAGAGCTCATACGTATTTTCGTGATTTATGTAGAGGAAGAGAAGAAAGCTTTGCAATTTCTCCTCGTAGCCCAGAAGAGAAAGAAAAAGATTGATATTGTAATCTTCATCCTTGAGTATGTAAAAGAGCGTTTTATTGCTTAATAATACTTCTTTTACCATCATTTTTTCGTTATTATTTGTAACGTTTTCTCCATTAGTAGCATTGTATTTCATTCTTTTCGCGCTTATTTCATCAATATTTGAGCCTTTTTCATTATACAATCTCTGGTTTGTTCTTTCAACCTGCAATACCCTTTTCCCTGACCCTCCGGAAACACTCCTGCCATTCTCCGTAATTTCGTGGTTTCCTCTTCGCGTAGAATATGCATCACCGTTTTCGTTCGTGCCTGTTCTATCAAAGCTCTTTAACTCATTCTTTACGTCCTCTTTACCTTCATCATGCGCATCATTGTTTTTATTATCATCTTCTTCTTCGGCCAATAGTGCTCCAAATCCATTTTCTATTATATCTTCAATGCCACACTCAATTTTCCTTTTCTCCGGATAAAAATAATTGTTCACCGCATTTTCTATCTCTTTAATCGTTAATTTTATAAGTAAGGAGGTCAGAAAATTTGTTAAATACGTGCTGAAAGGTACTTTGCGCTCACTTGTATCATCGATTACACTGATCAGTCGCAGGCCGTAATGTTCAATTTCAACGGGTAAAAAGTGCATCACGTTGGTTGAAAGAGTCGTGATCGACGATTTTATCGATTCATGATGAGTAGACGGGATTTTTAAGGTATGCTCTTGTAAGTTTAGGAGAAACGCGTAGATTTGATGCACATTGTCATCCGATAATTGTGCAATAAGCGTATTTAAAATGCTTAACATCTTATCGGGTGAGAGCTTATCGAAATTTTTGAGATCATCGTCATGTATTACCACGTGCAATTCGCGATTGCTATCGAATTTATCGCCTCTATTTCCGGATATAACCTTGTCAACTAGGTCTTCATTTACGTCATTATAAGCGCGTTCCACTAACCTATTTCCATCTTCAAAATCAACACTTTGTCCATTTATATTCGTACTTTTGTCTCCAGTTGGCAACTCTTTCCCAATTTGTTCCTCTTTTCTCTCCTGGAACTCTTTGTCATTTTCTTGCATGTCCGCCACCCTTTAGTTTTTTATTTTCGTTAAAAGTTCACGTTTAATTTAATTTGCCTCAAATATTTTACGCGGTATAAATGAACGAGATGATGAAATTAAGCGATGTGTTTTGTTGTATTATTCGGAATGGTTGTAATAATGCGCAGAAAATTATAATACGTTTTAGATAATTTATTATGGAGTAGAATATTGTTTACAGACCTATAATATAGGAACTAAGTACGTAAATTCTTGTAACAAAAAACATTTTTTAAGTTCAAATTGGATAATTTGGTTGGTTTTAATTTAATAAATCAGCGTTGGTTGATGTCAGAGTTAAATAAAGTCTGTATCAAATGAAGCATTGCGTAGTTAACATTATTATTCCAGGATTCATATAATCGCTCCTATATCAACATGTTTTTTGAAGAAAGTTAGTTTAATTATTTCTGCTATACATATCAACACGCTTTACCAAAAAATATACGTATGTGCTAAATTTACCAATAATTGCATAATTTTATTGATAAGTGTAATATAATGAAAATATGATGTAGAAATTTGATTTGGTATGATTATAGCATATTTCTGTTGACTTTGACTTATTTATGTCACAAGAATGTATTTTTAATGAATAGAACTGGAAGATTTGCAAAATATTTATTGGTTTTAATATCAATAGCTGTAACGCTTCATAGCAAGGAACATGTTAAGGCTATGTTTATAATAAATTTATGATATGTGTCAAAACATTACTATTTGTGTTTTTTAATTTTGTACATAGTATTAAAATATATTTTTAACAAGCATTTTAAAAAGCACTTGTCGAACGTATTTAAGCTTGGTTTGTGGTCAGAGAGAGTCTGTTAGTTTTTTCAATTTTATTTTGTGTTCCACCAATATTCGTACTTTTATAAAGAAATCAATTTTTCTATATTTTATTCCTTATTTTGTCATTACAATTTATTTTTAATTACTAAACCTAATAGTTGAAATAAGCTGTTACCAGCGTTTAAGCTCAGTCTTTATCCTAAATACACAGCAGCCACTTATTCTTCACATGTAGCTCACGGAATTTCGCTCCTTGTAGCAATATTTTTATTTTGCAATGATTTTAAATTGTTATTATACATTAAAAATTTCTTCTTCTATATATTTGAAGCTCTTTTAGAGTAATTATACATGTAAATCAATGAAATGAACGATTCATTTGGTTTTTGATACGCATTTAATTAGATACATAACTTTAGACTTCGTGAAAAAAATATATCAAAAAACAGATTATTGATCCAAAAAAAGATTTTAATGTTAGCTTATAAAGATTATATTACTGCGTTTTTAATACAGTCTTTCTTAAATATATGTGTTTTGCAACACTACCAGTTTTTATTACGATGGAATGTCATATTTTATAGGGCCGGTTATCGTCTAGAAAGTTGTAATAAATGCCTAAGTGTATTATCTGGTAATAAGAAATCATAAAAAGTGATTAAATTAAATATATTTACTTAAAGAATATTAAGTTGTAATAATAATTATTTCCTCATACTATTCTTAGCCATATCGGTTTTATCAATAACAAAAATAATACCATGATATACCATAATTAAAACCTGCTATGAAATATATTCTACAGTTTTTGATTTCGAGAACTATTTATAATTGTAGTTTAGCTGCTACGAAAATTGTTCTATGGATGCGATAAGATGTTTACAATAATATTTATTTAAACCTGCATAGCTCATCACAAATGCATTCTTAAAATAAATAAAAGTATGATTATATATGCCCAGTTTACAATTACTTCTGCGTAGCTCCGTATTTCCAACACAGACCACAAAATTTATAATTAGGTAGTTCCTACATATCATTTCCAACCAGCTTACTCATGAAAGACGTTAATTCCAATGTCATAGCGAAATAGTGTGTTTATGAATGTAAAACAAAATTATAATCACTATTATTAAATTACAATACAACTACATACAGTTTATTGATTTTAATTAATTCATTAAAAGGTCGCTATAAATGGTTAATGAATAAAAGCAAAAGTATTTATAAAAATGATATTTAAATTATCTATGCTTTATTACGAGATTGCGTTGTCGTTCATGACCGCGTTATTAATCTTTCTTGGATTTAAACTCTTCAGGCCGTTGGTGGAGAACGAACAAAAGGACTTAATCAAACCAGATAATGAAATAAGTCTTGAAGAAGACCGTATAACGAGTGTTGATTCTGAGATAGAACGTGATTACGAAGAGGAAGATGAACATACTGGTAGTGATGAAATAGTTTATTCACTATCAACAGAAGAGGATATTTCTTATTTACCACCGACTGAAAGTATTGATACGTCAGAAGCATTGGCATTAGAGCCATTGAATCAAATTCTTGCTAATAATGATATGACTGAATCAAAGTTAATCGGTGAAAATACAAAAACCGTTCGGAACCTTAGTAATGAAAGAGATGTTACGAAGCTATTATTGACTGATAAGGATTCAGAATCAGCCACAAAAACTAAAGTTAGCAAAAAACGGAACGATAATAGCTTAAAACATAGCATTAGTTCTTCTGATACACAACCAGGTTCATTGAACTGTGAGAATTCGGTAGAAGAATTTTTAAAAGTGAGAGCATTACAAAAACAATGTGGTTCGTCAGCAGTACGCAAAATTGTTGATTTTTCCGATGAACATAATGATAAATCGGATGATATTGACGACAAATGTCAGGTCGATGCAATGCACAAACATGGAAATGATGCTGGTCATGAATGCAAAAATTCTCTTATTCCAACTTATGATAATGTAAGGTCAAGCAAAGACATTTCTGATGAACTAAATGATCACGGTGCATGGATTTCTTCAATTGACAAAGGTGAAAGACCAAAGGTAAACACGGATCAACATGCAAGTAGGATACTGTATACATTTGAAGTGACCAATTTAGCATATCAACCGCGGTTAAATGCCAACCAGGCAGATGAAAACCATACATTCGATAATTACACAAGTAACAGAGAAGAAGATTCGAGTTTAGAATCGTTACGTAGTTTTGGTAATGATATGATGCCACCCGTTTACAAACGAGATGGCAATCCTAAACAATCATTACACGAATTCCCAACGCGTCCTTAATTAAATTCCTTTTAAGTTTAGATTAAACAGCGCCATATATTGTTTTATGACCTTAAATTTTATTTTTCTGATATATAGGGTTCTCGTTCATTGATGTGTATTCGTTAAACATATGGTAAAAATTTATGCTAAGTACCCGATCAATACAATTACTCCTAAAGATTCCACCAATGGACAGGATTTCCATAATGTTTCTTGGCTACTATCGAGTTACTCGTTATTCTCCTATCAAACGAGTTTTTGATTATCATTTCATACACAGTCTTCTGGCTTATTAAGATCTGCCGTTGCTATCAGCTCGTGGTTTAAAAAATTCCATGAACCAAAGGCCAGTGGTCATGGTCGATTCCAGCGGACCAGAAGAGCGTGTTTGACTAGATTATATGTTGTAACATGATAATTAAACCGATTTTTAATGAAAAAGATCTAAAAAATTTCTTGAATCCAAATTGAATCAATACTTATGAGACTGAAGTGTCACAAAAGCTACAACTAACGTGTTTTGATCACCTTTGCAGTTGTAACATATCTTTTTGTTGTGATAGGAATATATTTGAAAGTGTTACGCGAGATAACGTGTTAGTTTAGTTAATGAATTAAAAGTTAGTAACCAAGTTTAGTCTAAAAAAATAAAAAAACTAAGCGGACCAACAGAGTGTATTGAATTGGGTGACGTGTGTAGTAGTGGCAATCAAAAATACTTGTAGAAAAAAAAGTTCAATTTTCACGGACCAGAAAAATTAACTTGTTATCAACTTTCCTTAGAAATCAAAGACTTCCCAACTATTAAATAGCACATTTTAGTTGACAGAACGATAAATTATTAATTTCATATAATTAACCGTATATTTTAATTACTATTTCTTTGTATCTAATTATTGATACTAAATAGATGCAGGAGATTTACTGGTGAGTAGCATTGTATCTAACGTAATCATGGCAGTTTTTATTTCAACTTTAACAATGCATGTCAGTTATTCGAACTCGAAATTCTCAAATATATACTTTGCTAAACATTCTAGCTTGACTAGTACAGCTTGATCCTCAACAAGATTATCAAGTTTGATAAGATCTATACCTAAATCATCATATACAATACCTTCATCCAAACATTTCCGAGCTTGTTTTACTATAACACAGTAATATACACTATATTCGATAACGTTTAGAATATCTTTGTATTCTCCCACACTCCTCTTCACTATTTTTTTTACATATTCATAAAGCGAAATGTATGTATCTAGTGTGCATTCTTTGAATTCGAATGCTTCTATACGTGCAAATACCGACTTTATATACAAATTTATACTTTTTCTTCGATTTGAGAAGTAGAGTTTTTCAGCCCGTCTTTGTAAATTTTTAGAAGGAGATAGTAACGGTTCAACTGCTTTTTTACGAGTGAGAAATGAGAGCAAAACGGGATCGGGCTTAAGCTTGCTTCTAATTTTGTTTATCTTGTCATCCATGGGGTATGTATGATTCATGAACAAAACAACATATTCATAAGCCATTGCAGATGTTAGAATATCACAGTATTTTATAAACATCATACTTAAATATTTTTATAATTGAAGCAGATTGTATTCTGTAACGATAAACGATTAAATTTAAACAAATACGATCCTGTTTATGAGTTTAAATGGCACTGTTCGGTTCTGTAATACAGAAGAATGAGCTAAAAGTCTTTTTAAATATAATCCATGTTTTCAATTAATACAAAAATTACCTAGATTAAACGATTTATACGTTCTTATTTATTGCATATTGATCAATAAATATTAAGTTTACACAAATTATTTAGCAATTTAATAAAAACCATTTTGACTGGGATATTCCATACATATTATTTTCAAAATGCCTCTTTATATCAATTAGATATTTGCATACTTTTTAATTCATTCCATTTCTCTTGACTGTATAGTCTTTTATGGAATTTATTCATAATTCAAATGCAATAAATATTGCAGCTAAACACAAACAAACCAAGTGGTTTATTAGATAAACACAAAATTATACAAAGTAAATGTTGAGTTAGATGAAACGAACCTGCTTTTGTCAAAGATAAAAAACACAAGTAAACCATATACGATCTTGTACGTATAGAATATGCCACGCGTGGTCATTTTTTCGTACTAATATTTAGGTAGCCATTTATACCAATTACATAACAGCAGTATCATATCGTTCATCAATTAAACCGAGTTAAATATTACATTTCTCTTTACCTTTGTCATAATTTCATATACATATGGATATGTAATACTTCATACGAGTCAAAGGACCGAATAAAAAGAAAGTTGTTTAGAATATATACGTTTTGGTTTATTTAAAAGTCGGCTTAATTGCAAACTCACAATATCTTATTCCATCAAACATACTCTTCAGATCCACTGGGACCGACCATGGCCGTCGGCCTTTGGTTCATAGAATGTTGTCACACATTGGTTGGTTTTATTTATCTTCTTCTCCTTGGCAATCAAAGATGATCCCGCCAAAATATTTTTATCATATTTAGGAATATAAATATGATGAAAACATCGAAGCCATGCGCACCTTTACTAACACTGTATTTTTATGTTTTGTAGCATTACCAGTCAAAGGAAGCAAAGATGGAGAAGATGCAGATGAGAGATCAAGAGAAAAAGAAAATATTTTGATATTAGACCACTGATGGATGCGAAAGAATTGTTGTTTGAATACGAAATATTGAATGAGTATGCATTTGGAGTGCATTCATCTGGTAAAGGGTTTATAAAATCTTTATATGATATTCTAATTCTTTTATACCAAACTTCACACCGATATGAACAATCAAACGTTGATTCAAACATACAGACAGGTTTTAGGTTTATAAGCAATGAGACAAAATGAGCTCTCTATGATCATACTGAAAATATATGGCAGAACATTTGGTCAAAGAGCTTTATAAGATTGGCAAAAAATAGAATTTGTTTTGACATGAATAAAATATGCTGTGTTTTTGGATGCTTTACTAAACTTGTCGATATATGGTATGAGAACCTAAAAGAGCACCATATAAAGAATTATTTACGAAGATATCAGATGGTCGGAATTGTGTTCGTTTAGCACACGACAAATTAATCAAAAACATTTAAAAATTAACTGAAAACGAATTATTTATGAGTTTGAACGGTGTTGCCACTATCGATTTACAGTTTTATAATGAATTGAAAAAAGTTTACGATGAATGGGAATGTTGAAAAATTCAACATGAACGAAGCGTTAAGCCTTAACAATGCATATTGTTTTGATGAACCAAGCTTGATACGATCGAACTCTCCACAGACAGAATTACAAGACTGCAACTCTTACTCAATGGTTGAACATTGGTGCATATTACGTGAATATATTCGTTTAAATCTTTTATTGAATGCAATTTCAAGTGTAAATTCTATCAATTCCATTGAATAAACGTGTTTTTATGTATTAGGATAGAAAAATGTCTTTTGTTAATCAAAATGATTTTCGGGTGCATTCTACTTTTCTACCCCATGGTTGTTTCAAGATGGTTAGTTTATTGTTATCACGAAGGTGCCGTTTTTTAAAAACTTATTATTTTAAAAGGTGTTGAGCACTCCACTTTTTGTGATAAAGAGCTTCCTTTCGGAATTATACAGTTTTTATTCCATGCTACTCTGCCTATAATAGGTAACAGAGCAGCAATTTTAAATCGTTATTATTATTACTAACCACGCCTCGGTTTAACTATAGTGAAAAATTTCAATTGAATGTTGATGATGATGCCTTCAAGAACTTAATGATATGTATTATGTGCAGCTTTTGCCGGGAGTTGTTTATATATAGATGCAGACATCTCACAATGGCGGTATCTGGATGATGGTGAAGAGCGTATATCACGGATACATCAGTACCAGCAAGAGCATTGTATGACAATTATAAGGCTATGGTACCAAATATAAATGATAGCTAGGGCTGAATCGATGCGTATGTGCCGAAAGACTTCATTGACCTTAAATTCTAACTATGGTCAAGCGTTTCTGTGACTACATTCATATAAGAAGTAAATCTAGGTACAAACTTACAAGCTGTGCGTTTTTTATGCCTCATACTTTTTTGTTACGTTTATTATAAAATGGTTTTTGGTTATTGCTGTAAATTAGCCACGTATCATGTCATACATTTCAATCAAATCTGTCATTGACCAGGAGATAAAATTATGAAAACAAAGATAGAAAGAAAAAGACTAACAACATGCAAGAAGACCAATCGAGAGAGCAACACTCAACCTTGGACCATGGAAGCGATTGATCAATCAATACGCAAAGGAATAGATAGGCAAGTAATGCACATAGTAACAAATATAGTGGTTACTTACATGAATCTCCGTTAGGAAGTTCTCAAAAGATACGACAGCCAACACAAAAAATATAGTCAGTTACTGCATCCTTTTCAGCAACGTACCTGGTGCCGAGATTGCTGCAAACGTGTACATTATATCAGAGTTTCAGATTTATTTAATGAGTAAAATCCTTGTACGTGTCATTTGTAGGAATTCATAAAACGCCCCGTGAACCAAAGGCCGGTGGCCATGGTCGGTCCCAGCGGATTAGAAGAGTGCGTACGAGGCGGTGTTATAAATAAATAAACATTCTCGTAGCGAAAAACAATTGTAAACTCTTCAATTAAATATATGACGATTTGTCAAAATTAATTTTTGTTCATCTACGATAATTACTATACATTTATACAAAGGACACTAATTCATAAGCAATGGTATTGTCTTGTTCGGCCTTTCTTGTAAAAAAACAGCATAATTATTCAGGTATAAGTTTCTCCTGATACCTACACAATATGTTTTGTCTGTTGCATTAGCACCACTAAAACTAACCAACTTTCAGTTCTGGGATTTTTTCTATCAACTAATGAACTTACATTTTAAATGAAAAATTACCACTGTTCATCTTTATTTCACGGGTAATTAACCAATAGTGAATAAAAGTTTTTCCGTAACATGTAGAGTTACCCAAGTATAACACCATTAAATCCTTATACCATCTATATGATAAATTGTCAGTTTAATTAACTTCATGAAAGTGCTAGTAGAAAGCAGAATCAACATTTTATTTATCAAAAGTGACGAAAATATAAAACCTTGGATCAGTTTTTGGTAATACCATTTTGTATGAATTTACAATTAACATAAAAAACACAATCCCAGTAACTATGATATGTCACATAGTCAGCACATAACTATAAGTTTTTAATAACGTTATCTTTTTTCTGGACATTTATTCGATTGTTGAAAAGTCCTTATGCTCCTATAAAACTCTTCTGACAAAGGCAAAGAATTGCAATTATTGCAATAGTGGTGTTCATTCAGAGCTTTTATTGAAAAAATATCCAAAATCACGCCGTTCTCAATTCTCTTGTAGAAGTAGTCAAATTTTGCAACCATTGATCGTATTTCTTCTAAGCACTCGTAAAGACGAGTTTCAAAGCCTTTAAGCTTTTCAACATTGAGATATATTTCATCAGTGTAATTTTTAAAAAATTCAGAATCCTTTATATGCTTTTTCATTGCCTTTAAATCAATTACTTTCTTTGTATTTTGCTTATCGATACTTGTTATTGTCACGGTATTTATCATATACGGGAGAAAACAAAGGAAGTTCTCGTATGCCAAGAAATATTCGCTTAAATTGCTGCGAGTAGCCGCAAATTTGTCGAAATGGAACGCAAATAAGTTCTTCGAAACACACTCATTCTTAGACATGGCAACAAAATTGCTCCTGATTTGTTTCATACTAGACATCGAACCCGTTACAAGATCAATTTGTTGGTTTAGCATTTGTATTTTTTGAACTACTTCATCCAGTACCCGGTTGACCTCTTTCTCAGTAATCGCACCGACACTCATTAAAATGGAAAAGATATACATAGCTGATGAACTAATAACATATTTATACTTTTTGATAAGAGTGCTTATCACTGTGTTTTAATGTCACTTTTCTCATAGGCAACAATAATATGAGAACAGTACAACCCTGACGATTTTATTCCGTGCCAATGCAACATCTATAGTTTATAATAAAGTAAATTATAATACCTACAGGTGTTTCTGAAACTTGGAATTAATTCGGAACTATTTGATATAAGTAAAGGTTTAGAAACTTTCTGGTAAATAAAAACATCATTTTGTTAGATTAGTTTGCTCCCCAAAATCCATCATTAAATATTGTCTTTTGGTTTTTACACACTTTCTATTAACTAAATCAAATGTTAGAAGTCATTATAAGCCTGTCTTAAACATATTCCATCAAACGATTGACCTTTTCATGAATCTATCATCGATGACATCATGATAAGAATGACATATAAGCTTGTTGAGAGAAAATCTTTCAATATAACTTTACAATAGATAATAAATTACTTCAGCCTGTCTTTAATTAGTAAATTAAATTTGTTTTCCAGATATATATACCTAATTCAACATTAAACATTCGAAGTGAACGCAGAGTTGATTATTAATAGCACATATACAAATGATGAGCAGTCCAAAATATATTGTATCATGCAAATAATCACATTTTCTATTCTATAGATGTCATTGAAGAAAGTTTTATATCGTGTGCTATCATCACCTTTTCAATACATGTAGATATTCATTGAATTTTACTATACTTGCCTAAAAAATGTGTTCATATGGTCTCTATGACTCTAAAACCAAACGTAATCATATGCTATTCAGTTGCATTTTATTAGTTTCTGTGCCAATGACTCATTGCTTAAGGTGTATAAATACAGTTTGAAACTGATGAAAGGATTAAATTGAAACGAGGAAAGCAAAGTTTTTCTTCGATTAATAAGTATATATTTGCAAAAGTGTCAACGTTATTCTTTCATGACATCCAATTCATAAAATCTATATGTCTAAGCTAACAGCGTCTTTATTTGCCCAATATCTCATACCACACATGGACGATCTACTGATTCGCTGAGATTGACCTTGGTCATTAATCTTTGGTTTATAACAGCATCAATTCATGTAAAAGTTTTCTAATTCCAATATTATTTACAGAATTCACGTAAAAAATGTTAGCTACATCACATCCAACCTTCTGATAACTTTAAAATCTCGGTCAAGTCGCACATACTGGCTTATTTTTAGAATCCATACAAAATGCACGTCTGCATCCAGCGATAGATATGCCAAGTCATGATCAAAATATTTTGCATTTTGTATACGGCAACGTAAAACATTTAATAAAACGTTGAATTTACCGTGATCTTGAATGCAAATATACGTTCTAAGTTTTCCTGCTGTTGAACAACGATATGGTTGCCTTATTCATGAATATGCAGAAAAAGAGCAGTAATTAGTATGAAACATAGAGAGTATGTAAGCTGAAAAAATGAGGTTTACTTTATTGGTAATAATTTCATTTGGTATTTGTTTTCTTTAGAGAAGTACTTAAATAAAAAAAGATTGTCATCATTGGAAAACTTCAGAGGATCAGATGGAAAAGATAAATTGCACAATATCAATGAGTTAGGTTTAATTCCATATGAATAAAGTTCAACCAACACGTGTTCGACTGAAAAATTTATTTATAGGGCCATGTCATGTAATAAGAAAAACTAAAACGAATTCAAAAGTTAATTTTTAAACATACGAGCACATGAACATGGGTATGTTTGATTATGGTGGATTCTAAGTGAATTGCGTACTTTGGAGGCCTGGTAACCAAAACTGATCACTTGAATAGTGAATTAAGATTGATTCATTGAAGTGCGAAAAAGGTAAATCTCTGACAAATCCTCGAGAATTAAAAGCTGTTGTTAAATGATCTGCATACTATAAGACATCCGTCTCGGATTAGGATTAAAGTCGAAAGGTGTAGAGGTATTTGTATTACCGTCGGAAAACCTTTGCAAGTTGCACTTCTCATCGTAAATCGTGCGACGAAAATTGTCCCTTTCTTTCTTAAAAATACCTTTTTGGTGAAAATTCAGACCACCGCGATATTTTCGTTTACTATCATGTGAGGAATACAATTTTGTTAAAAAAACGAAAACTAAAGCGTTTGAATTGTCTTGTAAACCGTTAATCTTTGCATTCTTTGGTTATCGAGAAGTTTAACCAACTAAAAATTTAGAAGACCGTATGATAAACACGTAGCCACATAATTATGCATGCCAAATTTAAATATCGCCTTTTTGGTTCTATCTCAAAAATTTTTTACGTGTTCAAATATTATCGCAATTTCTTTTATATTTTTTGTTTGCAAAGAAATATTTGTGCTTAATATCATTTTTTGGGATAAATATTTCATATACATGTGAACAATATGCGTACAAATATGCTCTCGTATCACATTCATTATACTAAATATATAAAAATATTACACTAAATACATCTCATGTATATTGATTTAAAATTAATGATCATTAACATACAACAGATTTGAATAACTTTCAGTAGAAAACTGCTAATAAAACTTGTAAAACTCGATAAACATACAAATAAATCAATAAAATATATTGTTTGACGTATTAAGCGCAACGAGTTACGTGCATTGTGTTTTATCTTGAGTCAACTAATATTTACTATCTCTTTTATTAGCTTTTCTATTACATTACCGCGGATTCTACTCATAAAACCATTTACGCGGTCATATCGCACAATTCTTCAAAATGACCAATCACGGTGCAAATGATAGAAGTGATTCGTGGTTCCCAACCGTAATGTTGGTAGTCAGACATAAACATACGTGTTATAGATCAACAAATGTAATTTTTTGCTTTATTATGTTTACTAACCCGAATAATGGAAGAAAAAGAACATTGTGATGTTTATATAATGACTTGTGATCTATTTAAGATAGCATATGTTCAACAAGATGTAATTAGAATGTCGAAATGTGTTATTTTCATCTTAAACTGCATCACTAAAAAATTGTGCCAAAAAATTTACAATATGGTAATATTAATCAAAATAAATCGCATCTATTTTTAAAAATAATCTTTTGTTTAGTATTACCGGCATCGAGATGCTATTTGTATAAAAATCACGTCTGTTTCTAATGGCTATGGCTGATGAGTACAAAAAGTGAGATAATAATTTTCATTTAAAATGAAATAGCGTTGCTCAGCAGTATTTGAGTGAACGAACGTCAAGGTCGACCACAAAATGAATAACGGGAAAATAATTAAATATTATATTTTACCGATCGATTTTATTTTAAAACGTAAAAATATGAAAAAGATAATAAATTTGCCATCGTTTATAAATATGGGACTAATTTATCCAAAGGTTAGATTAGGAGCTTTTTCCGTATCAGTAACAATTTTATTTTTTTTATATTAATTGTTCATTCATTTACTTCATTTACATGTGTTTACAGAGCATTATTTTGAACTTACAATAAAAATTGTATTTAATATTTTCATTCGTTTTAATCCACCATTTTTTCCTCTTTGGACTATTTCCACGAATATAAAATAATATTTATGGAAGACTCGACAAAGTCTGTTCAGTACAAAGATTAAAAATGATTCTCCTTGGAAAAGGAGGTTAATTCACCAATTACATTCACCACCTCTTCGTCCATCAAATCATCCATCAATTCTCCCCCTTTATGCCAAAAAAGGAGTAAATGCGCTATAGAACCAGAAAACCACATCAGTAACATAGCATTCAACATCAGAAGTTACCTCCCGATTCGATATTTCAGCACCGCTTTCCAACCAATAGCAAACTTCGCTGATAAGAATTTTTAATATATAAATACAAAAAATGGGCACCCTTATGTTGAAAATAACCATGAGTTCGCCCAGAGGAGAAATTCTCTTTGAGACTGAAATGACAGCTAATGAGACCGTGGAGGATATAAAGAATTATATTGTGGAAAAAATGGTTGATAATGAAGCAGCCATCGAGATATATAGGCTGAACGGGTTGAGGAGAAAACACAGCGTATCTGAAATCAAGAATCGGCTCGTGATACTGTATAATGGCAAAAAGATATCCGACAGGATTCCGATCAGCATTTTGAATACGACTGGTACTGTATTTCTTCAATTTGATGTAAGAAAGGGCGAGGAAGGAAGCAATTACATCATTGAGCACAACAAGATAGAGAACAGCATCGATGAGAAGGAGTGCCAGAAAGGCGCCGGTTCCAGTTTTCAATATTTGAGCGAGTCTAGCGTAACTGAGCAACAATGTCCAGCACAAACTAGTGCTGAAGATAGAAAAATAAAAGATAGCGATGTAGACTCCAATGTAAACGACAACATTACGTTTGAGGATACTCCCCTGTCCAATTCGTCTCTGAACAACGAAGAGGATGATATAGAGATGCGGCAGATAGAGCGAAACGTAAGCGTGAGGAATCTTCTAACCGGGAAACTGATGGCTGTTGATCCAAGAAAAGTGGTAAAACGGGGAGGTAGGATGTATTACTTGTCACCACAACCAGAGGTCGCGTCCGAGGACACGATCTTGAAGAGGTTTGAGTGGATACTTCTGTTCGTGACACCCGAAACCATCATCAAAGCATCAATGATCATTGCGCTCTTTTATAGTGGCAATTCACCGATGGCATGTGTTTTACTTATGATATTTGTGCTAACCTTTCTCAGCAACCAGAGCCTTTTTAATCTTTCGTTTACAAACACCAGTTTTTATGAAAAGGTTGGTAAAATGGCATATTCATTCGTTGCCAGTATGTTTTTGTTATCATTTGAATCCTCGGCTTATTGAAAAACGTTGAGCGTACAATTTTTTTATTATGTTAGACGTGGCGTATAATTAAAGTGTATTATAAAAAAGATGTTTGATCTATTGTCGTTTATTTCGTTTTAATATGTTAATCAGTGTGATCACACCGTCTTTGACGATTTGTTTTATAGTTAGTTCTAGTAGTTCGAGGCTTTTTCATCTAAAGAAAATGCTCGAGATAGATCATAAATCATGAATGTTTAATTAATGCACGCAAAACCTCCTTCTTAACCCTACTGTTAATCATTAGTTAACAATTAGCAGTTTTTGCTGAAAACTACGTTGCTTAGTGGTGTATTAAACTCTTTAGTTAAAATTAGCTGCGATATTTCGTTTATAAAACGATACTTAAAATTTAATGCATTCGATAGGAGTCATTTTTTTGTTTTTAATTGCGTTTTAAATCAACGATTTTCCTGTCATTTGTGTTTTTATCAGGGGTTAAAAAATTAATTTTTGACTGCTAGAACTTTCATTAAACGTTGATCACAAATAACTGCTAAGTGAACTTGGAACATGAGAATACGATAACAATATATAGCTTATTAATTGTAACGAAAAGATAAAGTAAATTTTGTCTGTTTTTTCTCAAACAGACCAATCGGCTTGCAAGTTGTCTTTTTATTATTTCAGGCTTTAAATATTAGATCTATGATGATAAATCTGTCATAAAATAAAAAAAGAGTACAATATGTCATATTTCGGCATTAAGTGTCCAAAATTATCAACTTTGGGTGTAAAGCAGTATCTTCATATTCAGCACGTCCCATTTATATATTGCATGCTTTACTGTCGAACTGGTCTAAAATGCGAGAATTTCGAGATTTTTTTTAATTAATAATGAATGTTATATATTAATTAAAGATTGACCCCTTATGACTGACAAGTCGTAGAATGAGTAGTACTTATTCTATGCGTTAGGCAAACGATTTGGTATGCCGACTTATTATGTTCAAAAAATATGTAATATTTGGAATTCGAAGAACCACCAGCGGTTTTTTATAGAAATATAATTTTCAAAATGTTAAGTGCTTAGATGATAAAACTGTAATATCATAGATTATATCTGTATATGTAAATAAAATATGTATAGAGCTCACTAAGTTATCTTTACTTTCAAATAAGGTAATTTGTATTTAATTTAAATTTTTTAATTGTTTTTTGTATTCTTCTTAAAGTTTTGTCTAACTGGAAAACACAATGCTATCACTTGATAAGATTCCAGTCATCGTATTTAAAAGTGTAATATTAAATGTAAGCACAATCACAATCTGTTGAAACGTCAGTTATTTATAGTTGTATCAGATAACCACCAATTCATGCTTTTACACAGATAATTGGCAAGATAGATCTTTAAATATGTAAAAGTGGCTATAATACGAAAAGGTTACGCGGGATAGATCAGTAAAATTACCGGGTAAAGAAGACAGATAAGAACAGAATTTATATAACAGCACCAAACGTAATGTTTACAATATACTTCAATGATATAACAAAAGCGATTTAGCTACAAATATTGTGAGAAAGACATTGCGCGAATACGGATTGAGGAAGAACAGTTATAATAGAAAAGGTTTGCGAGCAACGAAGACGCATACATTAAAATTGTAATTAGATTATATGTAGCTAAAATCATCGAGATTACTTGTAATTGACACTACACTAAGACTCGTTTAGAAAACCAGCCAAAACAATTTTCAAAACAAACGTCGGCTGCAGGATTTGAACCTGCGCGGGAACGAGCCCATCAGATTTCTAATCTGACGCCTTAACCACTCGGCCAAACCGACTCAATAACGAGGTGAAATAGATATATAACACTCGTATTCATAGTTATACTCGATTCGTATCATTTAACAACAAACAAATAATAACAATACATCTATTCACAAGAACGCCAACTCATAACGAAAGATACGGTTTGTGAGGAATTTCAAAAATACACCTGCTCTAATACTTAGCTTTGTCCAGTGAATGATAATTTACACGTATTATTTTGCGACTACTACCTTCTCTTTTACTTTATAAAACACTCATCGAAACGAAATATCTAATTTTTGAATGTTTGGACACGACTTTCAAAGACGAAGGTTTCAACATAATATCAGCTATAATTGCGAACAAATAAGCTGTTCAAAAACAGCTTTCAATAACATAACCTTCTATATAATCTAATATTTTACATTTAAAACAATTCTAATCAAGCTGATTGATATATATTAATGTATTATAAAATAATGACGATGTTCAATATACTCCATTGTTTCCTATGTAATTCTATTTGAATTATCAGTTTTAGGATGGTTGTTATTTTAATTTATTGTTATAGATCGATATTTCGAAAAAACATGATTCATATCTATTTATGTGTTCGCAAACATTTATACGAACACAATGATTTTTTCACTGAAAGAGCTTTATTTAAAAATCCAGTTTTACACCTTCCATCTCATTCATCGGTTTATTCATTTCTTCCTACATCTTCATTGTCATCAGAAAAACAATAAATATCTTTTCCGGCCCGCTGGGGCCTGAAACCGTGGCCGCCGACCTTTGTTTCCCGACTAATACAATGGTTATATTCCATAACACTCTGTTATCTAACCTGTCTCTGCAAGTCGTAGGATATAAATGCAATATTTCCTATTTCATATATTTTCATTTGCTGACATAGTTTTGCGATAAAGAAATTGGTAATGATGCACTAAATAATATACAAATGTCTAGAAAATATTAACTTTATATTAATGGTATCTTACAATGAATTTTAATTCCATATCATTTCCTGACAATTCATTTTACAGCAGAATTAAAACTTGCTAATCTCAAATGAATATGATTTGAATGACAACAGAAAAATAAAATATACTGGTCGGCTACGCTTCCAAACCACCATTATTAAAGATAAATAACATATAAAACCACTATGCTTTTGTTTTTTTAAACAATTTTTTACCAATATACAGCGATATTGCACTATTTAGAACCTAAGATGCATGTTTAAACCTCTTAATACGTATTAAATTTATACATTGATGTTATACCGGTCAAAATTGACTTCCATTAAACGTGCAATTATACATAATATGTAAAGTTATAAAGAATAAAGAAAATTAATTAATTAATTTTTAAAAATATGAATTATTTGTTTGAGTATTAATGTTTTTTTATGTAACAACTTTTACAATTTTCACCATGTTGTATCTCTTAAAGCGGTCTACAACACAGAATTAGATTTGGAGAAAGGAATGACTTACTGACGAATAGAGTGCAAGTTTTTAGACTTCGTTCTATTATCTCCAGTCTCTAAAAACGTTTCTGTTTCGTGGATAAGCTCGAAATATTTATTTTTGGTTGGAAAGGTATAAATTAATATAGAATAGAGAGTAAGGTTAGTATGATTTTTTGATGTGCTGGCTGGGAATATAAGCTAAAACTGGGATGGTAAAGAAATTTTTGTGCTGATAGAAGATATAAAATGAAAAGGATTAAACCACACATATAATCAATATAAAATCTCTAAAGATTGGTATATTACGTTATATTGCAATGCTTTCATCTTGGCTGGTCAATATCCTTTAGATATTTATCAATAATACTTTTCTTAACGCTTTCCTCTAGCAACTGACTCGTTTGCCTTTAAGTTACCATTAATCCTGCTAATAACCCAGGGCTTTTGATATATTCAGGTATGAAAAGTGTTATTGTTCTGTGGTCATTGGCTCTGATGTAGCATCGTACTTGTTGGTAGCTCCCTTCGGGTTGTTACCATTCTCTCAAATAGTTGATTAATTAATCAACTAATTAACCTTTATTACACTTATTAAATGTGGGACACTACAATATCATGGTGTTACATTATTAAATATCATAGTAACATATTTATGATTTAATTATAGAATCTCTTGAAGTGATATATGACGGTGTCGTTAAAGCTCTTTGGATAGTGAATTTCACGTATGAAATACATAATAAACGGGTTCATTTATCATATAAATTTAGATATATTTACTTAACAAAGAAAATATAAAAAATTGTGACTAGAAATTGATTAAATATATTCAAACAAATATTCCGTGGTTTTTAGTAGGAATATTGTGGTAATTCATATGTCAACAAATAATGTTATTTTGTTATGAAATTCCAATGTATAGAAATATTTATACATTATACTATAGTAATATCTCCTTGTTACTATTTATAATGTAATACCACTATGGTTCAACATAGTTTATAGTATGCATTTCTATTCATGAAAGAGTAAACCAGCACTAATCATTTGATCATGTCTTGCTCAAAATCGCTTGGCTAAAACAAGCTGAAATTCTTGTCATATTGAGGTAGGTAATATTTTTAAAGAAGTTTTTATGACTAAATACTGCGTTTATATTTATCAAACTGTTGTTATGGCCTTTAATTTTGCAAGTATTTTGCAGTATTTATAATTCGTTTTATCATGTGGTATCAGATGTTATAGAGGCTTCATGGCAGTAATCCTTCTCCGTTTTTGACAATTAACTGAGTAGTCTCAATAAAATAAACGCTATTAAAATGCATTTGCTTATTTTTAATGAGAAATATTATCCTGTCAAGCTATTGATAAAAAAATTTAGCCTTTGCTTTAATAGTCAAAGATGAACCTCCCAGTCACAAATATTTGACACTTGATCATCACAAAATTGAAAGTTTGCGGCATTAAATTTAAGCGCCACCTTGAATATACCTTAGGGACTAATCTATCCCTATCAAGTACTTTCAATGGGTGGATATCCCAAAAACAGTACTGCTATATTTTTCGCATTATTACTTATCCACATTTTCTTGCATTCTAATTATCATCAGCGGTTGACCGTAGCGCCATCCATAAAAATTTTCAAAATTTTTACCCTCAATGAGAGAAATAATTCATCTCCAATCTGGCCAGTGTGGTAACCAAATCGGCACAAAATTCTGGGAAGTAATCAGTGAGGAACACGGCATCAACAACCTAGGTCAGTATACGGGCACAAAGGACAACCAACTTGATCGCATATCTGTATACTACAATGAATCAAGTACTAAACAATATGTGCCGCGTGCAGTATTGGTAGACCTTGAACCAGGTACTATGGATACACTGCGATCAGGACCTCTAGGCAGCCTCTTCAGACCAGACAACTACGTATTTGGGCAGAGCGGGGCTGGTAATAACTGGGCAAAGGGCCATTACACGGAAGGAGCAGAGTTAATTGAGAATGTTATGGATTGTGTGCGAAGAGAGGCTGAGAAATCAAACTGTTTGCAGGGCTTTCAGATCACGCACTCGCTTGGTGGTGGTACAGGTGCCGGTATGGGAACGCTCTTGATATCTAAGATACGTGAAGAATTTCCCGATAGGATGATGTGCACATTTTCCGTAGTTCCTTCACCTAAGGTCAGCGATACTGTGGTTGAACCATATAATGCCACGCTGAGCATCCACCAACTCGTCGAAAACGCTGATGAAACATTTTGTATTGACAACGAAGCGTTGTACAACATCTGCTTTAACATCCTAAAGCTTAAAAATCCAGGGTATGCTGATCTTAATAGGCTAGTCTCGTTGGTGATGAGCGGTGTAACCACGTGTCTACGGTTTCCTGGGCAGCTTAATGCTGATCTTAGGAAGCTCGCCGTAAACATGATACCGTTTCCCCGTCTTCACTTTTTCATGATAGGCTTTGCACCGTTAATAGCCGAGGGAATGGCCTCGTACCGTTCTTACTCTGTGAGTGAGCTTACCCAGCAAATGTTCGATTCTAAAAATATGATGGCTGCGTCCGATCCAAAACATGGTCGATATCTCACTGTAGCAACCATCTTTCGGGGTAATATCTCTATGAAGGATGTCGATGAGCAGTTACACAACATACAGAGTCGAAACGCGTCTAACTTTGTCGAGTGGATACCAAACAATGTCAAAACAGCCGTGTGTGACATACCACCGTCTACTCTGGACATGTCAGCCACTTTTATTGGTAATACGACTGCCATACAAGAACTTTTCAAAAGAATTGCTGAACAGTTCCAGCTTATGTTTAGGCGAAAGGCATTCTTGCATTGGTATACACAGGAAGGAATGGATGAGATGGAGTTTACAGAGGCCGAGTCGAATATGAATGACCTGCTCAACGAATATCAGCAGTATACGTATGCGAGTGTCGAGGAGGAAATAGTAAGTGAACAGTTGGGTTAATTAAACATTAATTGATCGTATTTTACAAATGGTTTAGAAGTTGATGATCTTTCGTTAAGGTAAACAACGTGTGGAAATGGATTCAGGAATGGTGATTGAAAACAATCTTAAAGTTGATTTGTTTGCCCAGGTGTGGAAAGGTTTGTGGTTACACGTCTTATATTAAGGTTGATTATTTGTTTTGTAATATTTTCTGATATTTATAACTATTTTTAGTGCATTTCATTGATTAGTGGAAAAAATACATCAATTTATTTATTGTAGCATATTATTGCTATTTTATTTATTTTAACAAAAGTTAATTTAATTATATTCTTCATACACACTACCTTACCAAACACGCTCTTCTGGCCCGCTGGGATCAACCATGGTTTTTTTTTAAAAATTTGGTTTAAGTATCACCTTATAACATATCATCTAACTAAACACACTCTTCTGGCCCGCTGGGACCAACCATGGCCACCGGCCTTTAGTTCATGGAGGAAATTAGCGCGCCGCCTCGTGCAACAATTTCGCGCATCCTTTCACAACAACAGAAAGATATTCTGCTACCGCAGCAGTGACCCTAACACGCAAGTCATGAATTGCGTGAGATCCCCTCCCGGGAGTACCCTGTCTAACACCAATGTCGTACATGAACGATGCTGAACGAGTGTTGCCAGTCCGTACAGACGCACGGGGGGCGCCCGCACATGGCCGTGAGAAGGCGAAATAGCCTGCCATGAAATCCTTAAGGTTTCAGTTTGGCAAACGGACCTTCGTGGGTACCCTGTCATATACCTTCGAGAAGTCCAAGAAGGCCGCGTATGTCGCCCTACCCTTTAGGCTGCGCTGCCTCCCAATTTCATACAGGCTGGTTGCATGCGCAATGCATTCTTCTAGTTTCCTGAAGCCAGCCTGCTTGTGAATTAAAATTTTTTCACGTTCTGAGAAGTTTGACAGCCTATTAGCACAGATCTTTGTCACTATCTTGCACAGTGTACTAATGAGTGAAATTCCTCTATAGTTGTCCAGGAAATCCAGACCTCCTCTTTTGGAACCGGAACAACTACAGATTCGTTCCACTCATCAGGGATTATTCCACTTTCGTGCGCTTGCGTGACAGTGGCTTTTCCAACCCGATGTCAGACTGCACCAGTTTATAGAAGTCTACTGGTATATGCCATCAGCACTCAATGCTTTGCAATGTCGTGTGCTTTGCAACACCCATAGTACTTCGCCCCAAAGTATCGGGCCGTTGCAGCTTGACAGCAGATGGCAGGACGGTACCAATGAGAAATTTTTATATTTACATCCCTAGCCCTTTTACAGCTCTATTTTGTGAGCCAATGCAAACCAGTTGCATGCACAATGCTCTTCTTGGGCTTCTATGGCCGATCGATCTATTTGTGAATATGATAGCAATTAGGCTTATAAAATAAAATTCTCTGTATATTAAAGCATATTTTTTGTTGAAAGTAAAACGAATATATATAAGTGATAGATTACGATAAAGAAGAAATTTATTTAATTTGATAGGTTTCTTTATCAAGGCTTATACCCTTTCCATCCACTTCTAAAATTAATTCATCTAAAGCTTGGAAGTCAATATATTCACTGAGAAAACCAAACAACTCGGGACATTGCCTTTCAAATGGATTTTTGCAGTCAATAATTATTTCTGCAGAATAGTCATCTGTATATAAGATTAACTTTTTTAGCTTTATCCTCTTCACAATCTCCCTCGGCTTAAGACCTACTGATAAAAAGAAAGTGAACCGTAAGACTTGTAGCTTCGTAGGTAAGAAATCAAAGAGATGACCGCCAATATACAAAGGATCATCAATTTTCAAAATTTGTAGGTTTGGATGTTTTTTTAGGCATTCTAAGGCTGTAGATGAAAAAGATGGTCGGGTGCGCTCTAAGCAGTCATATCCCTTGTCGTTTATCAATTCCAATGTTTCAAGTGAATCAGGTAAGTATGCAAAAAAATCAGAATCACAGAAACGGTAATCCACGATGAGAGTCTGCAGGGAATCGAAATTTGGCAGCAGCATAAGGTTTCTTTTGTCAAAATTAAAGGCTACTAGGCGTAGATACTTCAATCTATGTTGAACGTTGAAGGTAAAAGATTCATTCATCAACATGTTCATCTTTGTACCTAAAAGATCGGCCCGTGCCCAATCCATGTATAATAATTCGGAAGAATACCGTAAGCATTCTTTCTTACTAGCCCATAGATCATATTTGGAAACATCCTGTATTTTTTTTAACCAAGAATTCAGTAATATTTTACGTTCTTCTGCTTCATCGTAACATAGGCAATGCAATGTCAGTCGTACCAAATGGATACATTTGTACAGGAGATACATGAACTCAGTTTCGTGAAAGTTGTACGCTAGTTCTAATTCACGGATCGAATCGAATGATAGATACATAATTCTGATATTTGGTAGACCAAGCAACGGAATCAGCACCAATTTTTCCAACTTCTCTACCTTTGATAAGTCAAAAGCACCAGAACAACGATATAAATGGATTGCTGTGCATTTTTCATTAACATGAAAACGTGCATTCTCTATGGTTCTTATTGAACGTAAAATTATGATTTTCAAATGATGTGAACACACATAATCCGTTTCTAATGTGATGTTCTGTAATGTTAATGTTGTGATCGATGGAATATTCCCAATTCTTTTCAAAAATCTAAAAGGCATATCTATCAAAACAAGATTCGACAGATTATGTGCTTCAGACATATCTATGTTAACTTTACACGCAACAACCTCAAGAAATTTGCATTCTTTGCCGATTTTGAGTGTACAAGTTTCCCGAATTTCAACGTTTTTCATTCGTACTTCTTCCATGTTATCAAGTACCAAAATATTGCGATTGAGATAGAATTTTTCAAGATATAGTGAATATTTATCTCGAGAAAGAGAAGATCTATCAATTATAAGTTTGTATTTTGAATCAATCCGAATATGGTTAAGGCCAATTAGTCCCGACAAATCTAACATACCGGTTGATCTATTAATTGATAAGTAGGAAACGTTGGAATTAATCTTAAATATAAAAGGCTCGTTAACGGTCACTTTGTCTAATTTTAAAGTTTTCAAATTTGAACCGAGACTTATATCCTGATTGAGTACCACATCCTCAATATTCAAATAAGTCAAGTTCATGTACACTTTTCTATCATATGTGAGTTGCGAATGGACTAAACGAAGTGCTTTCAAATCACTAGCTTGTGAAATATCAATATTAGTTTCAGAATACGTGACGTGTAAGTATTTAAGTCCTTTACTAACACACAACACAGCATTATTTTCAGATGAATATTTGTTTATAACGAGAATTTGGATGCTCTCTTCAATTATACACGTCTGTTTTACTTTCACATCGTCAAAACTTAGTGTGGTACAATTTTTTTGGCCTTTAAGGATTAAAAGTCGTATTTTTCCATCCTTTATACATGGTAACACTGTACTTTCAATTTGTTTAACGAGATTTGTAGTGTTGATGCCGATCTTATTGAAATCAACGTCAGGATTTTCGCGATTGCTGGCTTCAAGGGTACGAATGGTATTGTTTGCATCAGATTCTATATATGATCGTAATTTAGTTTGCTCAACTTTACAGTAAAAAGTAACATTGTCCAAAACCATTCTGGTTCCCGTGTAATTTTTTGCCGGAATGGACAGTAGTGATGATAATAATAAATCATTCTTCACATCATTTACTTCTAATTTGTTAAATGCTGTTACATTAGGAGCATTTAATTGACCCGTGAACATATCTAAGTCCAAGCTAGCGCATTCTTTTTCAAATGTGATAAGTGATGTTTCGTCTAAAGTTACGTTTAGAAACGCAGCTTCGCTAATATTCACAGATATTACAATGTTTCCTTTCAATATCATGTTTTTAATTTGATGTTGTATGAACCTGTGGATGTCTTAACAATTCTCAGAATGTTTTTTTCACCAGAGATTTGTACTGTGGCGGCACCATCTTTAAAAATATGTGGAATCGTAAATTTTCCGATGCATCCCGATAGCGTAATTTTTTCGAAGTCACCATGTATGGGAAGAATGTATTGGTCAGGAACCATAATATTTGTAAAACTGAATATTTTGACAGCTGGTTTAAGTATTATAGTATTATTGCAGAAACATTTGCTTGATAGTAACATTCGATTTTCGTAAAATAGGTTATCTTCTACGTTTAGTATCATGGTATCGAATTCCCTGAAAATATTGGAATTAAATCTTTTACAATCTAACCATACTACTTTTTCTAGACAACCGATACAAGTAAACAAAACAGTACCACAAATGTTTTTCAAGTACACGCTTTGAACGTTCTTAGGAAATTCAACAAAATCGCCACACTGCATTTTAACATCGGTCATTTCTATTTCCGCTATATTTTCATCGAATATAAAATTTTCTGGTAATGATAATGATCTTAGAACAAATTTGTTTGGTTTTGCACTGTCATTCGTTTTCAAAAGTTCAACCGAGCCTGATTTAATTTCAATAGTGATATCTTTTCCCGTGTTAACATCAACTAACTGAACCGATCCGGTAAAATTATGTAATTTGATGCTCGTAATATCATTGAATATCTTAAGTATGGCTCCATTTTCAAGTTCCACATTTGACAATTTCAAAGTTTTAATGCTTTGCGGTATAAGTATTTCATTACCAAGAAGTAAAGCATTGTGCATTTCTAATTCTTCTATCAAATTTGAGGTGTTGTTTTTGACCACGATTGAGTAACTATTACTGAGTTTGAACCAAAAGTTTTGTTCAAGATGAGGAATAGAAACTTTACCAGTTACTTGTTCAATATTTATAATTTTACAACTTTTATCAATTTTCAATATCTTTCCCTCGGCAATCTCTGAGTGCTTTATGATAATTTCCTCGAGAGTACAGGGTAATTCCAAATCTGTCAAGATGTGCGAATATACTATATTCAACATTTTTATATTAGATGGCAAAACAACGCCTTCTACCAGTTTGCATGCGTTTAAGTAAATATCTATATCACGAGATAACCTCAAATTTAAATCAACAGCCAAATCAATAGTTTTGAACCGTAAAACTAGCTTTTGCACGTAGCTGAGTGAGAGAAAATTACATTTCAATATTCCAATGATCTTATCAACGATCAGGTCGTTTGAAATTTTTGCACCATTTTTGTGGTTTTGTACATCATACAGTATATCATCGAAATGAATGTCTACAACAAGTAGATATTTCTCAGTGAATGGATTTCTATATATATCGTACAACTTTTCATGGTTTTTTAAGATTGATAAGCTACTTAGTGTTATATAACAGCTGTTGAAAAGACGTAACTTATTCAATGTTGTTGTATGTACAGGCAATGAGCTTTCTTCTTTTCGGATGTTAGATGCGAGTAATATATTACCTCTGCTATCTATCATATGTAGGTACAAGGTCGGCTTAATATTATCTATGAAATCATTATATTGTGTTGAAAAGGAACAAATGAACGCAGTTTGGTCTGATTGTGAAGATCTTGTTTTACTCACGAATATCCGATTAAGTTGATTATATATATTTTCATTTCCAAACAACTGCTGGCAAACTGAGCGTTGAATCATCTGCGCATTATCCAGAAATAACACAAAGGAGCCCATTATTATTTCATAAATTTCATTAACTGAAAATTGTACATCGCTATGTAATGATACACATATTGCTTTCAAAAACAGTGATTTCTTAACTGGAATCTTCATTTTGAAATATTGATATTGGCATACATCTTCAGAACACGTTTCAATATTTGTTACAAACTTTTGTCCATTCGCAGATATTGCGATCATCTCATGTCTCTTATCCTGTTTAAAAATGCCCATTTCATCAATTAAGCGGTCATATATACTAAAATTTAAACTCGAAAGTAAGGTTTTTGATTTTGTTAAATCATCATTGGATACACTTGCTAGCTGTACATCCTCCAGGCTGTTAGCGATCATGATATCATTAGCGTAATCTCCGTGTTCATTCTTAAACAATAAAATAAATCTTATAAGAACACCAGTGGCATGAGTCATGGATGGATACATAAAAGATATTCTTTTTTTCTGTTTTATTTTATAGTTTATATTCTTCTATATTTGTTAAATAGGCTTTTCTTTCTTGTGAACAAACACCAAAAGGAATAATTGTGTCATTGTGGATATATTAGAAACAAATCAATGTTAAGATATATTTAACAATGTGATGCAGCGAGTGGATTACTCTTGATAGATTAAAGAGAAGTATCTGTAAAGTATAATAGCTATGGTACCCGTTTATAACATTGTTTTATGTTTTAACATGCTTTCGGAATGACTATGTTTGAACGGAAATTTACTTGAAGTTATTATTAAATTTACTTAGTTTTAATTACAAATGAACTAAAGAGAACAAAAAGATTCAATTAATCAAATATGTAAAAAATGCAAGCCATGAATGATTATTTTCATTAAAGGCTAGTTAAAATATCATATTATTTGCTTTTCATCATTATAATTTAGTACTTGCGCTACAAATCATAATTCTCGAGGATGAAACCATTTTGAGAATATTTAAGTTGTTTTCTTTCGCCTGCTTGGCCATTTATTTTACATAGTACAATAATCTTGAAATATTCTAATGATTCATGTTAATAAATATAAATAATAAATCAACGTTGCCATGTTCGGAGTAACACTTTCGATTTTAATTTACATGTCCGGGTGACACATTTTTATCCCAATATTAAAAGTACATAAGTGTATATATCAGTAATATTTCATGGAATTAGAGTCTGATGAGTTATCTATCGTTTTAATTACTTAATTATCCATAATTAGAACACTAATAACCATAAATAAAGAAAGTTTGTAATATTATTATGTTTTTAATAGGTAAATGCGCTCGATGAAAAATATTAATATGTAGAGTATAAAAGTATGTATGTTATGGTGTGTGTAAAACACTATTATATTGTTAGGTCGATACATGTTGCAACATAAGGATTCATTTATTTAAGTGATTAAATAGTGGAGGTTGGTTCCGGGCCAACATGCACTTTTCGTAAAGTTTATATTTTAAGCTGTCTACACCATAGTTAGGGATACTACTGGTTCAAGCATTAGGTTTGATGTCGTTAACAATTGCAATTGTGCAAGGTGTAACTTTACAATTTATCCTGCTAAGGTATTCGTCTTCTAATCGCAAAGATCGATTATTACTTGGAACTGTATTGACGTGCATATTAATAATGTTTCGTTTTTTGCTTAAGGATGACCTAAATGTCATGGAAACAACTATTATTGAACAATACTAACATTTCTATTGTTGTAGAGTCAAAGCTAACATATAATAAGAAAGTATTTCATTCTTTAAGTTTGATTGAATTAAATTTTATTTATTACTTCAGTTTCTCCTCACACCACCGCAAATATTTCATCCTGTGCAAGGTCAAGACCTAAATAAAACTAATTGCTTTATTTTATTTTTAATATTATTTTCATAAAGATGAGTGAAACAGCTTCATTAAAGTGCAATACACAACTTGAAGTCATCAAAAAAACTGGAATCATCACAGGAAGAGCAAATTTATGTCTTGTGATGATTCGTTCAAAACGGACAACATCCTTTTGATACTTATTGATAATACATTTATTGATAATTCGTGGACACCAGGCTTTCTGGCTCTTATGTGGACATTTGTTCTGATAACTGCTTAAGGCTTACATATAACCATCCTAGATGTCATTTTTTTCTATGTTAGTGGAAAGTTATAAACGATATAGCAATTATTTAATGACAAACATTTCTTATTAAACGTAATAATGGACAATGAGTTGACAATAAACATTTTAATACTTTAACAGTACATGTTTCTTATTATATGTGATAATGGTGTATAATTAAAATCTCGTTCGATAACCTGGTATCAAAAAAAAAGTGCAACTGCATGAATAGTAATACGTAAGTGAAGTTAGAATTCCTTAGTAAAAATTAACCCTATAAAATACGCATTATGTTAGTATTTGCTTTTCTTTCAAACATATAGCAGTGTATATGAACTAGAAATAAATGTTCCTGCCCGAAATACTCACAAAATACTACTAATTATACTCACCATGATTTATTTTGTGGGCTCATCGGGTAACAATAGAGATGTTGGGCTGGCTATGAACACAAACCAAATAATAATCCCGTTCTACTTGCAAACTTCGCATTAATGAATGATCATGGAAAAACTGAATTACATGAGTTTAACATATGTAAGAATGAACCATAAGTGTTTCACGATATCGAAATATTTTCTTCAAAAAATCAAAGTAATCTTATTATAAACACACTCGAGAAACTACGAAATTTTTTAAGAAGATCTAGAGACATTCTTGAGTTACTCTTTGTGATCTGGTATGGTAGAGAAACCTCAAGTTTGAAAAAATGAGAAGAATATTAGACCTGAGTATACCAATTATAAGGTATTTCATTATGTATCGGAGTTAAAGGGAAAAGCTGTGGACTTCATTTATCATTGATCGAAACAATATTAATTTAAGGGGATAATTCGCAAGCAAATTAACGAGTTCAAGAAACAAAAATTCTTTAATCTCTCTTAAAATATACGAATTCGAATTCGTTATTGTGTTCAAGCATAGAAAAGAAAGAAGGATGATGACATCGGCAAGCTTTCGAATGATCGAACAAATATTATAACTGTCGTAGAGTACAAAGTGCACATTTTAGGAACTCGAAAAAAGACATGTTGAAATTATTTGTTAAGGGAGAGATGAAAGAAAATGAACATTACAAATTTGGAACTTTTTTTAAAAAACACATAATATTTGTTTTTGATCAGCTCTGCAAATTGTAGCAAAAGTAAAAGTAAAGAAAATATCACAACTTTATACGGAAAATAAAAAATATGCAAAATTCGAATCACATTATTTTCGGTATACTATTAATTTTCGAAATTAGAATCATATTTTTTCGGCTATATACAAATATTTTTAGGAAAAAGACTGCCAGTAATGTTTATTATTCCTGGTGTTTACGACTCTTAATAAGTTTTATTCTATATTCGAATGTTTTTCATAAGAAGCATCATTTATACAAGACTAATTTTATAGATATGTGATTGATAAGTTCGAAATTCTTCTTATTTATTCATTTATGATGAGATGAAAAAAATCTTGAAAAGATACATTCTTACTCCAGGATTGTGTTACATTATTATTCTTTTCAAAAATATTGTTTTAAAAACTTATTTGATATGTTTCGCGTCGAATGAGCCTTTATTGCAAAATATATTTATAACGATATTAGATTATATTTATATAGATTCTTGAAATGCCAATATTACATACGCGACTTTTGATGCGGTTGAAAACTCTCACAAGCCTTTGTTTTCGGTGGTTGCTGGTCATTTTGTATAACAGATTTCTTACCATTATATTTTATCGGTTTTCATGACGAGATCACAAAACCTGAAATTATGAATGACAGGATTAATGATGCAAAGATTGTTGAATGCCATTTTGATGATACAAGGAAATATTTTGAAGAGAGTGTTGATTACCAGTGCTACTATATTGAAAGCCATCAATTAGTAGGATATTAACCAGAAAAGGATGATATTTTGACAATTTTAGAAGAATTGGACGATGGCACCGCGAAAATGAAGCTAAGCCTGGCATTTATATTTTTTTTACTAAAGATTTGTTTAATTATAACCCCCTATCATCCAATCAAATTGCCTGGCATTTATAACGTGATCCTTGGTGTTGGATAGAATATGACTGGTGTCAAGCTCGATGGAAAATTTACAGATATATATATTTTTGTCAATTTATTTTTATAACAATCTGTCATTGTCCACACAAGTACTTTATTTGCAAGAGTTCTCTCCTTCCGACATTATCTTCGGCAGTTCAGGGGGAAAATAATATTCCACTATCATCATCAATATTAATGTAAGTAGAACTCAGAAACAGATTGGTCA